>SNQJ01S0019597.1:378817-390223 GCA_010110895.2 Picea sitchensis
TATTAAAAAAAAAAAAAAAAAAGGTTTACTTGCATAAATAAAAATGTCACATTTAAATACACACAATCATCTTTATACCTTACAACATAACCTTGTAGTGTTTTTTCTAAAAACTACGTGTCACAATAGTAAGACACACATGGTGTCTTGAATTACAAGTTCAATGTAGTATTTAAGAGAGTTTTATGGCTTCTTATTACTTTAAGAAGAATAAAATGAATGGTAACCTTAAAAAAAACTTAAATTAACTAATTTAAGGTCTTTTACACAATGTGTGATGCTTTGTAGTTAAAAATAGATTTGTAGTGACCATGCCAAAATGTAAAAGTAATATTAAAAGTAATAGTAGAAATCAACCTATATATTTGGTAGCTTGCTTGTGTATATGGTATTCAACTTGCAATAATGTAAGTCAACTTGTGCTCATCACAAGACTTCTACACATATGGAAATCAACATAAACTCGTAAACACCAATAAGAAATTATAGTAGTTGACTTGTGTATATGGAAATTGATTTACATAGACAATAATTAACTTAGATTCATGATAGATTATCTAAATATGAATATTTGGGATAAACATTTAAATACAATAAATGTTTTTTTAGAGTAACATTGTGTGTACTTTTGAATTTTTAATCGTGCTTAATTTTTTTTTTGACAAGAATTGAGAGATAAATTATATTAATAAAAAAATGTGTGGCCAAAGCATGCTGGGAAGTACAAAATAAACATCAAGTTTCTTCTTCATATCCATCATCCATAACAGTCCTGCTACTACCCTATCTTTTCTTATGTCTACCCGACCTTTACAAAAATTCAGTGCAATCCAAATTTTTTGTGTATAACTACAATAAAAGACACCTAAAATACATATAATTTTCTAATACATTGACTACATGGCTGGTTGGTTTGACTAGGTTCTTCATCTTCCATTTCCTCTTCCTGCACTGGCTGGTTCAAGTCAAATATGGATTGTGTTGTTGTTGGGTATGAACCACTACTAGAGGGAGAGTCCACTAGGGTTGGGGGAGACGACACCCTCTGGATCTGCAATTGTTCCACCTGACTTCTAATGGCATCCAATTCATCATGCTGCTGATGCATGACTTCACACAGCTGAATAAGAATGTCAAGAATTTGATTGACTCGGGCCGAGAGAGAGTGGTAATCTATCTGAAGTTGTTGTGTTTCCTATTCTAGAACATCCAAAGAGGAGACCAGATCCTGAATGGTGGAGCTACGTTGAGATGATGCTATAGAGTTAACTCCTAGAGTCAGTTGGCTATGATGATATGTCTCGCCTCCTTGAATTATCAGAGAGATAAAAGGTCCCGAAATCCTGAATGTTGAATGAATTTGAAACTTCAAACCTACCTCTTCCCATGCAAAACTAGTCCCAATTATTTGATGTTTATTAGCTCTAGTGAACCCATGCAAAAACTTCCTCCAATTGTCGTATGTGAATGGAGATGAAAGGACTCTGTTGCCTACCCAAACATCGACATTCCAGGGAGCCCATGAAGAGTGTAACCACCTCCCCTGTGATATAATTTTTGCTTTATCTATGGAATTTCCCAAGAAGAGAGTTCTCAATACATCCTTGTGCCATAAGATCTCGTCGTCACATGCATAAAATCATGTTGCCAACTGGATTCCATAGAGAATCGGTACCACCATATCCATGAATCAAATGTCTTCCCAAAAAAGGATTATTGCGCCCAATGCGAACAAGGACCCCAACTCACTGGCACGATTGCTTGCGAACGTGGAGGATGTATTGACCCAACATTTATCTCTGAATCCACTGCATCAAAATTCCCTTCCATATTAATTGGAGTGTACCATGTCCTGTATATCCCACCTTACACGAACGAGGAATGTGCGAAGGTGATATAAGGAGCGAAACCATAAAATTGGAAATGAAGATCTAAGGGAATTCACCCTTTTGTGACATCACGAGAATTGTGACTTGACACCCATGAGACATGCAATGTTTGATTTGTGTGAATCATTTATTATGGGATTTGATGTTGGGGCAAACTCACATTGACAATTATGACCCCTTTTGGGATTGATACTGCTATGTTGGCTTGTGAATCAACTAAGCATCTATTCTCTCTTTTAACATGAAAAAACAAAACCTTGGGAATACTTGCAATTTCAAATTTGATTTTTTTAATAATATTGATAGGGTGTGCATTAGGAGGGGCCCCTTTAATCAAGCTCTATATGGTATTCTTTAAGTCCCCCACAATGATTAGTTGTTGTAGTTGTAATCCCTTAGCTAACTGCACTCCCTTGAGAAGGGTATGTTCTTCTGCTTGATTATTAGTCGCTTGTCCCAAACTCCATGAGTACTTTATTTCTTGATTTCCCCTTAGGTCAAGGATGACCCCTCTCGCACCTGCCACCCCGAATCGTGCTTAATTTTAAGGTTCATGCACACGTATGGATGTGGACATGGTGTGTTATAATATATAAGGAAAGTATTGTAAGATGTTTCTCTAAAGTAAACTGTCAAGTATTCGCTAGCTATCGAGAGAATAAATGTCATGTCATACATTAAGGTTAATGTCATTCATGGCATGACTTAATACTTATGAAAACCCTTCACTACCTATCAAGAGAATAAATGTCATGTCATACATCAAGGTTAATGTCATTTATGGCATGACTTGGTACTTATGAGAACCCTTCTATTTTATGGAATAAAACATATTACATTTTTGGGGTGAATTCAAACCTGGCGGGGATAATATCACGACATGACCTTAACCAACCAATCAAGCCCTCGATGATTGTGTTATGTTGTAATAAATTTCCAATTAATTTATACCATATAAACATTTTAGATTAAAAAAGTGGAACTTTAACTCAATGTCTTAACACATTAAAATATATAGCAACTCTTAATATTACCTTGAAAACAGGTTGAAAATTTTATTTACTTGATGAAATTCAACCATCATTTAGCATTAACTTAATAATAACTCATAAGTTCTCCATTACTACAATGTTGGTTGTAAACTTTTGAGGTTAGTTGTTCAATCTATATAGTTTTGGTTGACCTGTCCCATATTAGGTTGATCCAAGTTAAGCTATTGAGTTTTAACATTTTGTAACTCTACCATAGAGCTAAGTGGGACATTTAGTAAGTGCATGCCTTCTATCATTTCATAAAATTGAAAGTTTTAGGGTAACTGTGAAGTTTGTAGAGCAATATGGACAAAATGGGATCCTAATGGGGGGCATGCTAGTTATTGAGGCCACCTAGCTAGTGGAAATTGTACATATTAGTATTAAGTTTGTAGAGCAATATGGACAAAATGGGATCCTAATGGGGGGCATGCTAGTCATTGAGGCCACCTAGCTAGTGGAAATTGTACATATTAGTATTGATGATGTTGAACTAGAATTAATATGGATAAAGACATTAAGCTAGGGTTCTCGACCTTGTTTGTATATTTTCTACTAAGTGCAACAAAAGTAGGTTCAAATGGAAGGATTGAACTCTATAAGGAAAAGCGATAGGTGCCATGTGTTGGTGGTTATATAGTGTAAACATTTGTCATGTTGAGCTAGTTCCTATGGGTGAGGAGTAGTGATGAGGATTATGATGTTGACATGTGGAGATAGAGTGTATTTATGGAGATATTTGAGAGATTTCCATACAACTTTCCTTGTAAATGAAAGGTATAAATAATGCACCCCACTCTTATGAATGTGGATGTGTGGGTGAGTTGTAAACACGTGCTTTTGTAATATATTAGAGTGGGGTGAAAGTGTACATTTGTAATGGGTGCCAACCCTCACTTTGGACAATTCATTGAATTAAAGTTAATCAAACTTTTATAATTAAATATATATGCATTTCATGCCAACTCTCATAGCTTTGTACTCTTGTTTTCAAGGAAAATTTTAGATACAAAATTTAACTCATAGGTGGAATTTGGAGGTTTGAAATTTTTAATGGACGATTTTTTTTTACAGAAGAAGTTTACTATTGTTTGTTATTGTTAGTCCATTATTGATTAAAAAATAAGGAAAATTTTAGAAACAAATTTTAACTCATAGGTGATGTTTGTTATTGTTAATACATTATTTATTAAAAATAAATAAAATTTAGAAACAAATTTTACCTCATAGGTGAAATTTGGAGGTTTGAAATTTTTAATGGACGAATTTTTTCTATAGGAGTTTACTATTGTTATTGTTAGCCGACTATTTATTAAAATACAATTATCCAAGCTAGCCCACTATTTATTAAAAAACAATTATCCAACAAACAATTAGCGGACCTGTAGTTATGAAGGAGGGCCCTGGAAAACTATTTTCACCCTCTACAATTCGATTTGAACCCTTCATTTGCCCCCGATATGCACGAATGGAGGTTTTTGTGAGTTATTTCGCCCTCTATCTTCTTTGGAAATGGAGCTTACAATTGCATTCGCCCTGATTTGTGTGGTTTGAAATTAGTTTTTACTCAAAAATGCTCACAGTTCGTGGATTGAACCCTTCATTTGCCCCCGATTTACAAGAATGGAGGTTTTTGTGAGCTATTTCGCCCTTTATCCGTCTTGGAAATGGAGCTTACAATTGCATTCGTCCCGATTTGTGGTTTTAAATTTTATTTTATTCAAAAATTGACCAAAGATCATGGATTCATGGAGGATGAAGAACGATTCCGCCCTATATAACACCTGCCCCTAGCTTATTGAACAGCCTGAGATGCATGCACAGTTCGGATTGAGTCGGATTTAATCTTTACATTGTGAAGAATGCAATTCAGATTTCAGTGTTGATTTGTTGACGTTCCTTGCAGCCGCGCCGCGTGGTTGTGAAAGGAAGAGGCCCAGTGGACACAGAGGTAGGTTATCTATGGTCGCGGCCTAACCATAACCTCTGAGAGAATGTTACTATTATTTTTTTTTTAGGAAATTCTGACTATTTAATGCATTTCTAATTTGCTCCGAGAGAATGTTACTATTATTTTTTTTTATGAAATTCTGACAATTTAATGCATTTCTAATTTGCTTTGCCATTGTTGAATGTTACCATGCCCTGAGTTGACTTTCTGTTGGCTTGGCCAGTCATTCCTGAGGCCGAGTTTTAGTTGACTCTCTGTTTTGGCCAGGCATTGCCAGTCATTCCCAGCAAACTTTTGAGTTTTCTTTTCGGTACTTTGACCAAAACATTTCTTTTAATATAAAGTTTGATTGTAATGTCGAGGGCATTAATGATTGTCTTAAATATAAAGTTTGATTGTAATGTCGAGGGCATTAATGATCGTTTTGTGATGCTTAATGCGTTACTATTATTATCGTTGGTTTCATGGGGTTTCGGATTCGGTCTTGGTTCATGGAGTATTGTACAATTTGGAGAATCTGTTTCATTTATAGGGTTCACTTTGGGGTGTCTATTCCTCCAAAGTCTCTTGGGACTGGTACCCATCCTCATTCTTTTTTGAGACATGCCATTTGGGTAGGTAAACCACAGAGAGAATGGAACCAATGGAACCCTGTTAGACAGGCTTAATACTCTGTCGATCTCACCAGTGAACCAAGGCCCTGTTGTTAGTGTGCTAAAACTTTACCTGGACTTCCTTTGAATCTTTATAAGTTCTCCCTTACCATGTAAAAAAGGGCTAGTTTTGATTTATTTGAAAAAAAACGTTGGCTTTAACTGGAGGCAGAATTTACAGCATGACCACTGTTTCCAAAAAATAGAGTATATATAGTAACAGTTTCAAAATAAAGACTTATTTGCTAATTCTATCCTCCCGAATTCTACTGTTTGTGTATATTCGAGCAGTGTCCGGTATCCGAAGTGCTGGAGATGCTGTCATTTTCTGCCTGGCTGGAGTTGTCCTCCATCTCTTTGTCCTTCTATTCTAAGTTATCAATTGCAGCTGGTAGGTTCATATTCACCATCAGATTGTAAATTTGTTTGCTTATGTCCAGGATTTTTTGGTCATATGCCTCCCTTTGGGCAGCAGATTGCCCTTGCAAGGACTATTGTTGTTACGGGACGTACTGTTTTTTCAATCTATCTGTCTTATTGAGATGCTTGATTGATACATGCTTATTTTATTTTTTATGGTGAAAAAACCTCTTTATTTCTCCAAATCCTGCCAATTCTCCTATACGATTTCTCCCATTTTTAGTTGTGCACCTTTCTTGGCTCGTTCATCAGCCTGCTGATTATGAATTCGAGCCAGCTATAGGAGGTTAGTTGTTTCATACAATTTTGCAAAGTCCTGTTGTGTCTATGCTTCGTCTGAACTTAAATCTATATGACTTGGCCCCACCCTTTTGTTTTCTCATATGAACCCGCCTTTCTGAGTATTTATATCTATTTAATCCCATTCTGATATTTGATTTTAATTTAATCTTCCAACTTGCTCTCCACATGGATCTTTGATATATGTTCCTCCTTTTTCTCTGCGAGTCTAGGACAAGGTTTAGGTTTCTTGCCACATTTTTGTTGGGAGGATTTAACTGATCAGTTGATGCTCTCAGAGAGTTACAACATTCTTTTTTCACTATAGAGCTCTTCGGGTATTATACATTGGAGACTTGCAAAATTCTCAGCGAAGAAATTTCTAAGAAGGTGGTTGTAATCCTTTGGTTGGCCTCTGTCTACATACTTTCCCAGACTGTTTTCTATAGCCTGCAAGGTCGGTTTATCCCAGAAGATCATCGAAAGTTATGGGAGTCGCACCCATAATGCTATCGGGGTTGGGACATCGTCCTTTGGATTAAAATCTAAAGACCATTTGTTTAGATACATACCATGAGGATCCATAATATATGGATCATTTCTAAGTATGAGATCTCTGTTTTCTTTCAGCTAGAACAAAAATGTGTAAGTAGCCTCTTCCACAAACGTAAAGACTAACTGTGTCTTTAATGAGTACCTCTAGTTGTTGGTGATTCAAGTTTCTACTATTTTAGGAGAGGGCCAGAGACTGGAAAAATGTCCAATCAGTGCCCTCTTTGATAAAATCAGGGCCTATCTTTTGGGGCTGGAGTAGAGGTGTTCAGAATAGGGATTTGGTTTAATTTTTGAACGAAATTCCCTTTATCATGGATTTTTGCTTTAATCTTCTTCTATGCTACTGTAACTAATGCTTTGAAAATTGCTTTATTTGATGAGGGTGCAAAGATTGAGTTGGGAACAAAGGAAGATTCTCTGCTCCCACCCCCAATGGAATCCATGTTGCTGAAATAAAAAATTGCAGAAACCCTATCAGAGAAACTCCTAAAAGTGCTCCATAAATGGTAGTTTAGTGTGTTATGTTATGAAGGGTTCTTAATTTAAATGTAAATCCAAAAACACGACAAACTAGCCAAGAACCCACATGAGGCTCACATTTCGAAAAAACTTTTGTTTTCTCATTTACTGCATAGATGCAAATTCTGGTAAGATTTTTGTTGTCAATGATTTGTTAAAAATTATCTTCCTTTCTAATTGAGAAGTAGACCATATTCACTGGGATTTCTCTTCGCCAGACCCAACATATCCACCTTTGCATCTTTAAAGAAAGTGGGGCTAGTGAGCAATGCAAATTCAAGAAACTTTTCTCGAGTTATGGTTACTTGTTCATGTGTATACGTCTTTTCTATGGTATCAATAAACCCTTGTTCACCATAGGATCATCTATTGGTGGAACTCCGCCTTCCCTGTCCACAAACCACTTCGGTTTAGGTGCACAAGTGGCCATAGGTGTGTTCAATTTGTTCCATCTCTTCCCTCTCAAGTTTTGGAGTTCATTAAATAACTCCAAAGAGGGATCCCTCTGACTGATGATGGATTTGATCTTATGAATCCCCTTTTTTCTTTCTATTTATGTTAGTTTTTGTAAATGATACTAATTAACTGTTTGACCTTTATTTTGTAGCTCATATATTGTTTCAAAGAAACCTTGCTTTAGCTTGGCCTTGTTTTATTGCCAGTTGCTCTGAACTTTGCAATTTGATATTTTGAGGTCAACCCCCTCGTGATTGGATCCATGACTACATGATGTTGATCTATGGATGTGATGCTATATGAAATTATAGTTTGATGATATGTGATTATGTTGATGATGTATGTTTTGGTGATGAATGGCATTATGCATTCTTAGACCTTAATATGTGTCATGTGATATATGTGAATTTAAATGTATCATGTCAATAGTTTTGACAACAATGATGCCTCATGACATGAATTATGATGGTAGTAGTTTTTATGCATGGAGGTAGTGACTCATCGAAGCATGGTTTCTATTGATTTTGGTTATTCTATGATTTTTGTTGACAAGCACTTTCAGTGAATGCAAGATTGACAGAGTTATGCAATGCTACTTGTGAAAGAATGGTATCACATAATTGGTTGATAATTTCGGTTATTAGTAAGATTCGAGCGTAGTCGTGTTTTTAGTAAGATCTTTCCAAAGCTTTTCTAATCTACTTTATGAAATTCTTACCTTTTGAATAATTTTCTTTATGTTATTCTTCTATCCTTATTGGATTCTTGTATATTGTTGTTTTTTGCGGTGCAAATTCTACTTTTGTATGGTCATTTGATGCTGCATTGGGAAGCATGATAAAAAACAAGTTTATTGTTATGGCTTAAAAATTTCCTAGTCCTAGAAGATAGATCTTCATCTCAAGATAATTATTTTACTCTGTAGCAAGTTGTGATTCAGTGTCTAAATAAACCTCCATATTTCTACAAAAAGTCAAAGTTGTTGGATTCAATTGAAATTGTGCAGGGAGACCTTTTTCAGTGATTTAAAAACTTCTTATGTTGTCAATTGTAAATACATATGGATTTTTCATTGTAGGTGTAGATTATGAAAAAATATTTTCTCTTAGATTAACTTGGAAATTTTCATGAATCCTTAATAACCATAGTGCTGTAGGTTTCATGTGCTTTAATTAAGTTTAAAATCTCATTTCTGGCACTTGATTTCATGATTAATTCATACTTGGGGTTGCCTTCAATCGAAAGATTACATGCTTTTAAGAATAAATTTTACATGGATTAGATGCGATTTCATGCTAAATGGTGTATACTCATTTAAATTTTGAGCATTTCAGTTATAAGTATGCTGTATTTTGTCAATATTTTCCATTTTTATACTCAAGGCTTAGAATGCATTTATGTTGTGTTAATCCTTGTATTTTTGTTGTTAATGTGTGATTTTTATATTTTTTGAGTTGTTTCTTGTCGAATATTCACTTATATTAACTTAGCTCGTGGTAAGCTTCTATGTTTGGATGCATTTATGTTGTATTTTCTTACTCTACTCCCTAAGTTATTTTTTAAGATTCATGTAAGCATTTGGTGATTTTTCTTTTTGGGTGTATGTTTACTTAGAGAATTTGGTTTCAACAGAAAAATAATAAATATAAATACATATGGAGATTCTATACTTGGTTGGAATTTTACTAATTTTATATTATTTCTCATGCAGGTTTCACTCTTGGAATATTTATTGAGATGCCAAACACCAATTGTGGAAAGAAAAGATCAAGACAAAATGATCTCTACTCATACTTTCAAAGACCTCATTCCAAGGATCCACATTCTTTTCATGCTTCGAGCTCTTTTGAGCAACCTATCATTGAAAAAGATGCCAACTCTTGTGAGAATGCATCTAATATCCAAATAATAGATGGGGGAATAGGTTTTTCTGGTGATCACGGTGAGATAAATGCACTTTCACCAGAAATGGCAAGTGAAAATGTTGAAAGTGTTTCATTGGAAGATGACACAATCAACTCACGGAAAAGACAAAAAGGCCAATGGGACATAGGGAGAACATTCCAACCAAGATGGGTCTCAAAATTTTCATTTATTGAACCAATACCTCCAAAAAATGAGAAAGAGAAACCACAAGTTAGATGCAATATATGTAGTTGGAAACTTGGCAATCCAGTTACATTTCAGATGAAGTTAGATACAATAGAGAAACACGCAGGAAAGGTGTATGAAAAGAAAATTGTAGATGGCAAGGAGAAATCTATTATCAGATGGAAATCTTCTGAGGATTGTCGACATGTCAAATATGCAAATGAATATAATGAATATTTAATAAGTAAGGGAAAACTCGAGAAAAATGAAGGAGCCATCACATCTCTATTTGAAAAGACGATGGAAAGAAATTTGTCATCCAAGACAATGCAATTAAGCACTGTATTTTTCATCTTATCTAAAGGTCGTCCTATGACAGATTATCCAGATTACATGAAATATCTATCTTTTCTTGAAGTGTCAAAATTTCCATCTTCTCATTGGTCTATAACAAGTGGTTGGGAATGGGCAAAATATTTAGCTCAAGTAGAGAAAGATGATATGAAAGAGAAGATTGCAAATGCTAAGTTTCTGTCTTTGTCTTTAGATGGTGTTACAACTATTGATAATACTCCATGGATTTGCATGAGTATTTATATGGTTAAGGACCATATCAGACATTCATATTTACTTGGGATTCATAAAATGAAGAAGAATTCTACAGTTGAAAATATTTATGAACTTGTTATTAATAGTTTGAAGGAAATTGGTGGTATGGATCATTTAATGATCGCAAAAAAATTGGTATGTGTTGGAGCAGATGGAGCATCAATAATGCAAGGACAAAGGAATGACCTTTGTGTTAGATTGCAACTATCAGTTTCACCATATATGTTGAGTATTCATTGTATGGCTCACAGGATGAATCTTGCATTTAAAATTGTAAACGAGTTTTCATCGGTTTCAAAAGTTGAAGATCTTGTACGAGAGACTTATGCATGCCTTTGTCGTCATCCCAAACTATTTCCAGAGTTTCAAAAATTGGTTGATGGTGTTACAAATGGAAACAAGCTATTAAAAGATGTTGATATAAGATGGATCTCATTGAGTGGACTAGTTCAAAGACTATTTAGTGAGTACCAATCCTTGGTAGGGGTGATGTATGAACATCGCTTTAGTGTTGATAGAGCTCAAGATATCCTCTTTCGACTAACTGACATAGAGACATTATTAACATTGGTTGGAATTCTTCCTATGCTAGATGAAATGAATGTCCTCGTGAAAATGTTTCAAAGTCGTACAATGTATATTGCAGAATACACAAATGCAAGAAAATCAGTTTGTCTTTCATTAGATAATTTGTATACGATGTCAGAGTCTTATACAAGTCCACGATTTACAAATTGGACTACAATCATTGATATAGAAAATATTGAAAATTTTTTGAAGTTTGATGAAAAAGGGATACTATGTATGGAAGTGCGTGGGTATATGGTTCCTTTTCATTATATTTGTAAGACAGAACAAACCACCAAAGAGTGCCCTGTGTCAAGAGACCTATTCGACAATGTTGTCATTTCAGTGAGACACAACTTGATAGAAATTGCAAAATCACTAGCATC
>SNQJ01S0019598.1:15488-33321 GCA_010110895.2 Picea sitchensis
CACTGTCTAATTCGACCTCAGTATGAAAAATTGTTGCCTCTGTTTATCATTTTGTTTTCCATTTAAGTCTTTCAAAGTTTGCTCGAGCATGCAAAAACCAATAACTTAAAAGACTAACATTTAAATTAGAGAATTGACAATCAAAACTTTCCCCAACGCGCTTAAGGAATTCAACATCGGGAAAGATTGAGCGTGAAAGAAATCACTCAAGAGAACCAAGGTCGCCTAGTGTCGATATTTGTTGGCATCAGCAAATAGAAGATTCTCTTTCGCGATAAGCATCACACAAGGATATCGCCAACAACCGATTCCCTTCGGCATCGGTAAGGAGCGGAAAGAGTAGGTGTTGCACGAATAAAGGAAAGATATCGTCGATCGCCAAATTCTGAAATGTTTTCAGTATTGGGGTTTTTTCAAGGACGTTAAATCATAAGGAAGACACATGATAGGTTTATTGCCAAAATTTGACCTCCGATACCTTCCAACATCGATAGTCCCAAGTTTATCTTAAAGCGCTCGACTTGGACAAAGTCCCAAGTCCGACCATTACCCGTAAGCTAAGTTCTCGGTATTTAGTACCTTGTATCCCGAGTCAGTGGTACCACATCGGTAATGTAAAATAAAATCAATTGGCATCCATAGATTTTCGTAGAAGGATATCAATGAAAAAAAACAAAGAAAATCGAAGAAACACTAAGTACAAAATCGGGATTAACTTGCAATGAATTTAGACAAAGAAAATAGTATATTCATATGCAAAGAGAAAAAAAAAGATGCATTCAACTACAATGACCAGAATCCTTTCATCAAAATATCGAGACTTTTTATATTAGACTCCCATCGGGCTCAGGTTACATACAATATACATTGTCTACACCTTTTGTCCAACCAACCCAGTTACAGTAAGAAAATGAAAATCTCCTTGCAAAAAGGGAGAATTGTCAAAGTTCTATGTCATGTCTGAGAATGAAAAACAGAGTTCGCCAATCATGCCTCTTCTGCACGCATATTTTCTTCCCGATTGCTTCACGCTCCCTTAGGTGTTTTCATATTTTATTCTTCTGACACTCTTTGCACCTCGTGCAGCTGCATGATTGTATATTGTGCCTCCCAAAGTTGCCTCTTGAGCCAGGATGCGTTCCCTTCACGAACTTTAGGTGTTGACACCTCAAGGGTATTTGCCGCCAACTACCGTCGTAGTTCTCTATTTTCATGGTAGAGTTCAGCTATGGTGAGTTGTTCCTACTCTAGTTGTTGAATAGGTTCTCGAACGTTAGAACTAGAGACTCTGTCCTTCTCGTTCAGTTCCCGCTTCATCGACTTATGGTTTCGATATACTCTAGATGGATAGCGCACATTAGGAATTCCTTAGCGACTAATCATGCGCATGACTCAATTAGGATTTGGTTTTCCTCTCCCACTTCTTTATTCTTTCTGGGCCTTCCTCTCTTCCACGGTATCTGCTTTTGAGGAAGTGTGACTTCCACCTTGTGCCCTTCCGATGTAACTTCTTCCACTTTGGCCTCTGCATGGGGTAATACCTTTGTTTCCACGTGAAGGTCAGAATATCCCTTTTAAGCCTCGGGAACACCCACTACTAATAAGAATGAGTCCCATGAATTTTGTCCCTCAGGCCTAATGCTTTGGCTGCCTAACAGGCCCCGTCTTATGTTTTGAGGAGTTCCCATGGTGCGACAAGGCATCTACCTTATGCATGGAGGATTTGACAAAGCCCCAAAACCAAGAAGTTGATCAAATTGAGCTCACGAGATGAGTCACCTATGGTGCATAAGCTCGGCTAGTAAGTAGAACACATCCAGAACATCTATAATTTATAATGGAGAGGGGAAGTGAGCCAAAATGTGTCAAGGAACACTAAATGCCTTGTGATGGGATATTTTAAAGAATTATTATCTCACACCCGCGTGATGGGTAAGATCTGGGGCATGTGATATACAACCTATAGGAATTACGGAGGATGGGTGGTATGATCATCTCGATTCCTTTCAATTCCCCTAGCCTCTGTAATGAGCTAATGATGGTTGATGCACTTGGTGATGCAAATTATGTTTGAGCAACCTGCCTTGACCTGAAGCATTTAACAACTTCCCTTATGACATTATCCAATATTTTTGGAACTTAATCATACTTTTGGCACATGTTCGTCTCTGACATCCTTTACCGACCCCAAGGGCCAACCGACCACTAGCGTGACTTCGAATCTCATTTTTTTTCGTACCTGATCTATCATGATGTGACGCACAGATGTAACCCACCCTAACTGAAGAAAAATGGCAGTGCTAACCAATATGGTGTAGGAAAACTAAAAGGTTGCAGAGATCACGTAAGTATCAAACAACTAGACTTAGCGAACTTTACAGGTATGCATCAGTCTGTTTTCTTCCTGCTTACGCTTTTCACATATTTTTCCAGGTATTTTTTTGTAAGCAATTTCTAAACGATTTTAATTCCGATTTGCAGGAAACATCCCTCTGACTATCGAGAAAAATTGGCTCTGTAACTTCGCCGAGAAATCTGAGAGAAAATGAATTTGAATATCAATAGGCGATGAAGGATATCAGACTCCCCGATTTCGGCACCCCCGATGACTTCGTCAACTTGTGTGACATATTCAAATCGTATACCAAGCAAGATTCATTATGGGCTGAAGATCTAGCGAAGGTGTCCGACACTGCACCCGGACAAGTGCAACGATTTAAAGAACATCCGATTAGAGCTTGGACTGTGCTACAACATTTAAACGTCATTATGGTGAATTATTAGGTGCATGCGTTGGAGGTCAGAGGAATTTATGCATCTCCAATGGAACAACACAGATTTCCATGGGCCCAAACCTACAAGGAGGTGTTCATCAGTTGGTCGGATTCTAAGAAAATTCACCCTTTCAAGTGATATCTTGAGTTGATTGTTAAAGAAACTTTTAGAAGAGGACGTCGCATGGCGAATTTTGTTCTGTTTAAACTACACTTAGTTGTTATTTTCAGTTGAATTTTATGTTATAAGTAAGAACATCGACCAATTAGTTAAGGGTCAATGGTTGCTGCAAGAAACTCTTTTTTTTGGTTTGTTAAGAACTATTTTCGAGCTAGCTTTAATTGAGAAGTCTTGCTGGACCAGAGACAAAGTTATTTTCATCAAATTCATGTGTGATTGGACGTGGAGAAGAAATATTTCCTATCTCATCTCATGAATGATGATGTAATGAGTAAGAGAAATTAAATCTATTTGTCAAGTTATCTAGTTCAATGTTTTGTTGTTATTTTCTTTAATGATGAAGATGAATCACTGTGTTATCATGTGATGGATGATTAAGTAGGTGGATTATTCTGCTTACCTTTGTTTTATCGCATATGTGTTTTCTTTATGATAATTAGTATCTCAAACAATAATTGGATGCTCATGTGGTTAATGTATTATTACTAGGCCTGTGGTATAGAATTGTCATCTGCATGCTTGAGTAGCAGGTTATCCCAAGCTCAGCCTCTTCTCCAGTAGTTAAACTTAATTCTATTTTGTTTCCAAGTTGGTTTATATCATCTTACAATATTACTTCAGTCCCACCCAAGAGAAATTCCCAATTGAAGGAGACGCCTTCGCAATAAAACGTAAAGCCCATCAATTAATTGGTCGGATCACAAGATCTGGAGAACCATTCCACTATTAAACACTACAGAGTCTAATTGGGCCTCGGTGGCAGGTTTGGTTCCTACTGTTGAACTAAAGGGATTTAAAACCCATCAACAAAATTGGCGCTAGAAGGAGGGCCTAAGAATGAATGGTTGAATAGATATTTTACATAGTATTTCAAATATCCTATAGATTCAAAACAACCCACATGCATGGCTAGTCATTCCCAAGACAAACCAAACACGCTAAGTACTCCTGAAATGAGTAAATTACCCCAGCCCAAGGAAGAACCTTTGTACTCTGACATACCTTACGCTCTTCCTCACAAGGAATTAAATCAATTCAAAAGAATCACAAGAGAATACACCTGACATATTGGTGTGTTGTCCTTAGCTCTGATACTTCCTCGAAGAAAAACAATAAGTAGACCAGTGTTCGATACTCCCAACGAGGTTTTTGTGCACATGGTACAAGACTTAATAGATTTCACAATCATCGAAATCCAATATCCTCTTGATCTGATACCCTAAATGCCAGCCGATGACGTCTTTGAACGAGACAATTTTTCAGAAGAGGAGGAGTTTAACTCAGAATCTAAATATATGAAGGACAACAATGACCATAATGAAGAAAGGGGAAACCCACCACTAAAAAATCAACCCTGGTTGGCCAGAGACACTTTGGCCCTACTGGGACTAGTCCATAACCTTCCCCGACATCCAGAGAAGTTACTTCCTAAGTTTGATCCTAAAACCTTAGGATTGCCTAAAGATCATATCAAGAAATTTATACTAGCAATCGGGCTTATGAATGTCTAGCATAAAGACATATTTTTCAGGTTGTTCCCCTACACTTTTGAGAACTCAACCTCCACATGGTATTTTAATCTACTTGTAGGATCCATACCTAGATGGACAAAGTTTCAAAAATATTTTCTAGATAAATTTGCGGAAGAAACCACTACAGGAGCTATGATGGTTGAACTGTTCACAGCCACCATGAGTTCAAAAGAGAAGGTTAAATATTTCAATAAAATATTCACAACTATATTAAACAAATTCCATCCCGAAGCCAAGCCAACTTAGGACACAACTCTAATGCGCTCCCAGCTTCTATTTCCATGTTTGTGAAGAGGTTTTCCAAACAAACCTTAGCTGGGAATTTTGAAGAAGCTAAAACGATAGAATTCCATATGAAAGGCTGTAAAGAAGGCTAGGTCTCTTTAGTTAATAAATAATTTCAACCTCCTCTCAGGAGAGGACTACTTTTGACTAGACCACCAAGGAAATAAGAAGAACATAATCCCGACAAGGGTAATGGAGACATAGAATATCTACAACGCATGGTTAATAAATTATCAAATGAGATCATAGACATGAAGAGAAACACAAGGGAAGGAAACCAAGGCCAAAGGTCCTATAAGACTTTCTTTAAAATAAACCCACCGTTAAAAGCAATTGAACCTCCCCCAACTAACTTGAATATCGATCTAGGGAATGTCGCATCTGATTCTTTATGTACTTATCACTAGGAAAACCACTCTGAAAGAGAATACCCTCAATGGGTGCATGCCATGAACTTGATGGCCAACAAGTTTTTAGATGAGGTTTCCCTAACCAAAAAAACTAAGCAGTTCGTTTATGAATGTTGTTGACTAGGAAGAGATTGACCCACCAGAATATACAACCATGCTAATATGGGATCCTAGCCTAATTATTCCTTCCGACGACCTATTTCAGGTTCAAGAACCACCTCAAGAGGTCTCAGTTGTGTAAACTAGAATTAAAGGTCCTCTTGTCTCAAAGGACCCCACTACCACTCAAACGTCAGGAGAAAGGTCAACTCTTGATCACCCCAAAGAACCTATTTCTCCCCGTAAGAACCCTATTAGAATCCATACCCGAGAATCTCCCAAACTGGAGTACAACATAGTTGAATATCTAAAGAAGTTGAAGGCTAATATATCGGTCATGGACATATGTAGAATCCATCAGAAAAAATATTTCCTGCTACAAGCTTTGAAATCGATAGAAAACCCTATGACAAGCAATGAACAACAAATAAATCTAACTTCCAGAGATCTAGTAAGTAAACCAACCATGAATACTTGCCCGGAATATAAGAAGGAAAAACATGTTGTCCCACCATTCCTCTTAACGTTTGAAGTATTCAAAAGGAACCTCCACAATTGTTTGGTAGATTCAGGAGCATCTTCCAACGTGATGTCATTTTCTATTTGAAAAAAATTAAATGTCATTCCTCTCAAGAGTGATAAACATGTAATACAACTAGACAGAACCCAGGTCAAAGTCATGGGTGAACTTAGAAATGTAATGATCAAGATAGAGACACATAGTAAGTTTGTAAAAGTGATTGACATCATTGTAGTAGACATCCCAGAGGCCTATGGTTTATTACTAAGTCGATATTGGTCTGAGAAGTTGAATGAGTACTTTAGTACGGACTGGAAACACCTTTGCCTACCATTGAAGGGATGCAAGAATATGATTAGAATCGATAGGGAGAGATACCTGAAACATACAGTCATTGATCTAGAGACCTCGAACGAACCCTCATCTACAGATTTCCCCATCCTAGGAAATTATTCCTGCAATTCCTATTTCAGGAACTTCTCCCCTCTCTCATATGATGTCTCGCTCACTCAGAACTCCTAAATGGTATTTCAAGAGAAATTTCCAATATTGACAGAGGAAACCCTCTTTTGTCATAACCTGTGCTAGAAATCACTAGACAAAAGATAGGATGGAAAGAAAGTAATAAGAAGGAAGAAATGGTTAACTTTCACTAACAAATTTGGACCATATATTTTGATGGATCTAAATCACAGGAAGGATCAAGGGTAGGGTGCATCCTCATTGATCCAAAAGGTAAACTTAATTTCCTATCCTATAGATTAGAATTTGACTGCACCAATAACACCATCGAGTATGAAGCTCTAGTAGAAGGGTTAAAGAAATACATAGACTTAAACATCAAAGTATTGAAGGTTTTTGAAGACTCGGAGATCATTGTTGGACAAGTGAGGAATACTATACATTTCAATTCCCCACATGTGAAGAATTATCAACAGGAAGTGCATAGGTTAATAGAGCATTTTGAAGCTTTCAATATCACTGTGATCCCCAGAGAAAATAATATCCTTGTTGATTCCCTGGCCACGACTGCTTCAAGGTTGTCATCTCTAGAAGATTATGAAGCCTCCCTATTCACTTTGGAACTACTCTACAAACCATTGGTTCCCAACAATATTTCTAATTGGAAAGTATTCGAAGGGGATGAACAGATCATCAACTTTCTGACTAACCAAGATAATTTCAAAGAGTTAGTTATTGATGATGATGTATTCCAGGAACAATCAACAAGAACTAATCCTCAGACAGGTCAACCTATTGATAAATCAAAGTCTCACACAATCCAAAAAGGGATAGTTAATTTGGAAAACCTTTTTGACCTGAAGGAACGATTTAAGGGACCTAAAAATTCAAAGACCGGTAGCTCTTGTCCCCTGCATGAAACTATAAATCTCGGAGCCCCGGAAAACCCAAAGAATGTGAATCTCGGCAAGACTATATCTAAAGAGGAAAGAAAGGATTACCTCAAACTGTTCAAACAATACCAAGATGTCTTTGCAAGGTCCTATCAAGATCTGAAAACTTATGATACATGAATCATTCAACACACTATACCATTAAGACCCGAAGTGAAACCCTTACAACAAAATCTCTAAAAGTATCACCCATCCCTGGAACCTGTCATGTATCAGGAATTGAAGAAAATTTTGGATGCCAAAATCATCTTCCAGGTTAGACATTCTGCATGGGTAGAAAATTTAGTTCATGTGAGGAAAAATTCTAGAGAAATCCACTTATGCATAGATTTGTGGAACATCAATAGATCTTCAAAAAGGGACAATCACCTAGTCCCACCAATGGAGCAACTCCTGCATACTGTGTCTGGCTCGAATATTTTCTCTCTACTGGACGATTTTCAGGTTACAACCAAGTCCTGGTTTTAGAGGAAGATTGTTTGAAAACTACCTTCTGAACCATGTGGGGAACCTTCGCTTATAAATGCATGCCTTTTGGGTTAATCAACGCAGGGGCGACCTTCCAAAGGGCCATGGAAGTATCATTTCGAGGACTAATCAATAAGTGTGTGGTAGTGTATCTGGATGACATAACTGTGTATTCAAAGAACAGAGAAGAGCACATCCAACACTTAACTCGGATTTTTGAAAGGTGTAGGAGATACGACATATCCTTAAATCCTAAGAAAAATATTTCCAGCATCGAGGAAGGTAAGCTGCTAGGCCACATTATATCTCAAGTAGGCATTCACATAGACCCAAAAAGGATTAAGGCCATAGCTCAACTCCTGTTTCCTCACAACAAGAAATCTTTGCAGTATTTTTTCGGGCAAATCAATTTCGTGAGGAAATTCACTCCTGATTTCACGGAAACCATCAAACCCTTACAAAAGATGATTTGTAAAGATGTCTAATTTAAATGGGATGATGAACAGACGGATTCTTTCAGCAACTTCAAAACTATTATATCTCAATCCCTAGTGTTACAAAGTCTCGATTTCAACAAATATTTATTCCTCTATACTTTCGCCTCCAACCATTCGTTAGCTACAATATTGACTCAGAAGGATGATGAGAACAACAAGGCTCCAGTGTCGTTCATGAGAAATAATATCCAAGGAGACAAACTTAATTCATGTTATAGATAAATAGTCCTATGCAGTATATAAGGCAGTAAAACACTTCAGGTCCCACATCCTCAAGAACCACACCAAATTAATCATGCCCCACCCTGCAATCTAATCCCTATTCACTCAACAAGAGATGGGGGAAAGAACAGGGAACTGGATGGCAACAGTTCAAGAATTTGATCAGATATAAAACCTTCCAAATTAGTTAAAGGGCAAGGATTGTACAAACTTGCAGTTAAGGCCCAAGACCAAGTAAATGAAGATCCCAGATGGGAGAATGAAATGGCATTATGGTGTGGTGGAGCCTCATACATTTCCCTAGGATGAGAGTCTTGGTATAACAATTTAACTTATATCCTACACCATGGGACTTGTTCAGAAAATCTCAACCCTAGGGAAAGGAGAGCTCTCAAGTTAAAATCTACACAATATCGCCTCATAAATTCGGTACTCTTCCGGATTAATTATGATGGGGTAATATTAATATGTCTCGAACATGAATACACAGACAAAGTTCTGAAGGAGCTCCATGATGGCCCTACTGGTGGACATTTTGCAGGAAACACCACCACTCATAAGATACTGAGAGCTGGCTATTATTGGCCCACCTTGTTCAAAGATGCTCACACCTACACTAGAAACTGTAAAACTTGTCAAGTAAGTGCTGGGAGGGAGAAAAGAGAGGCAGCCCAGTCCAACCAATGACTATCTCTAGGCCTTTTGAGCAATGGGGGTTGGATATCATAGGAGAAATTACACCAAGTTCTTCAAAAAAACACAAGTACATTCTTACTGCCACCGTTTACTTCATGAAATGGGTAGAAGCCATCCCTCTGACTCATTTAAACGAGAAGGTGGTGATCCAGTTCATAGAACAACATCTAATCACAAGGTTTGGTGTCCCTTCTGTCCTAGTTTTTGATAATGTAGCTTATTTTTCTTCCACCCTACTGACAGATTTTGCTCTGGACAAAGGAATCATAATTAGGTACTCTACAAATTATTATCCACAGGGAAACGAGGTGGAAGAATCAACTAATAAGAACCTAGTGAGAATATTAAAGAAGATGGTTGTAGATGACCAAATGAATTTTCATAATCTACTCCATAATTCTCTATGGGACGATAGGTTCACACCCAAGGAAGCTATAGGAAATTCCCTGTAGTTTCTGGTTTATGGGCAGGAAGCCATTCTCCCAAATGGGCTTTATCTTCCATGTCTTCAACTAGCCCAAGATTCTAGTGGGGAACCTTCATCGGTCATACAACAAAGAATTGATACTCTGCTCATTCTAGAAGAAGAGAGAGAAAATGATAAGTCAAAATTCCTAGCTCACCAACAAATAGTGAAAAGATGGTTTGATAAGCATAAGTCTAAAGAAATTTTTTTTGAAGTAGGAGACTTGTTCCTAAAATGGGACAGAGCGAATGAGCCTAAAGGAAAACATGCTAAGTTTCAAAATCTATGGCTTAGACCTTTCCAGGTGGCTGAGAATATTGGGGTAGGCACTTATCGATTACAGAATCTGAGGGGGGAACCTCACGCCCTCCCAGTAAATGGCCAAGCCCTAAAACAATATTTCCAATAATAAAAGTTAATATATATATATTATGTTTTGTGTTTTGTGTTTTGTATGAATGTTTTCATGATTGTGAAATGCATTTTTGTTGTTTCTTTTTCTTTATAGACTTTTGCACTTTTGAAGGTTGTGTTCAATGAGACAATGGTTGAATTTAAACCATGCGACATAGCGAACTCTGTTCCTAATTCATTACTCATATAAAACACAAGAAGCATTGAGGAACTTGCAGTTTCTTTGAGGAGTCCTCTGTCTAACGTTCGCAAATGAACAACTTCGGAAAAATGTCAGAAGTGTCTTCTTGGTGGTTTGGTAAGACCTTAAGGGAAAGAAGGAAAGATGGAAAGGACTACATTAACCCCGAAGAAAAATCTAGCAAAGGATCCACCTTAAGCATCTCACTTTGAAAAATAAATAGACATCATCCTCTCTCACTCACTCAAGGCATCATGCCAAAATAAAATTGACATTATCAAAAGAGTGAACAGTAAGAGAGGGTATGCATATATCTCCGTTGGAGCTATGGACGCCCGCTGGCAATAGAGCAAGGTCTGTGATGTCGGGGTGACTCCATCAGGGCTATGGACGCTCGTTGGAAGCATAGCAACACCAACGCAAGTGGGTAAAGGTAATTAAAGGCTCCATGCTGGTGAATGATTTACTAGATTTTGTCAAAAGGGAATGAGTCAGAGTTGCAGGAAATAAAGGAGGAATAAAGGTTAAAAACCCCACAGGTAGGCCCAGAAGCATAAACCGGAGAATTTCAAATGAAAGGGTAAACAAAGCTCTGATTTACAACCAGTAAGGTTCTCCACCATATTTCGTATCAGCTGAGCCTTGAAGGAGCAACAAAGATTCTTCTTTCACCCAGTAAGTCGCCATTTGTTGAGCACTCAACACACCCTAAAACTCCCATGTCAAATTTTACTTTTTGGGTACCACTTGATCTGTTGCACTGTCTAATTCAACCTCAGTATGAAAAATTGTTGCCTTTTCTTATCATTTTTTTTCCCATTTAAGTCTTTGAAAGTTTGTTTGTGCATGAGAAAACCAATAACCTAAAAGAATAACATCTAAATTAGAGAATTTATATTCAAAACTTTCCCCAATGTGCTTAAGGAATTCGACATCGGGAAGGATTGAATGTGAAAGAAATCACTCGAGAGAACCAAGGTCACCAAGTGCTGATCTTTGTCGGTGTCAGCAAATGAAAGATGCTCCTCCATGACAATCATCATGAAAGGATATCGCTGACAACGGATTCCCTTCTACGTCAGTAAGGAGCAAAAAGAGTAGGCATTGCACAAATAAAGGAAATATATTGCCAATCACCGACTTCCAAAATGTTTTCAGTATCGGGGGTTTTTCAAGGATGTTAAATCACAAGGAAGACATGTGATAGGTTTATTGTCAAAATCCGACCTCTGATACCTTTCGACATCGGTAGTCCCAAGTTTATCTTAAAGTGCTCAACTTGAACAAAGTCCCAAGTCTGACCATTACCCGTAAGCTAAGTTCCCGGTCTTTAGTACCTTGTATCCCGAGTCAGCGGTGCCACGTCGGTACCGTACGATGAAATCAATCGATGTCAGGGGTTTTTCGTAGAAGGATATCAATGAAAAAAAAACAAAGAAAATTGAAGGAACACTAAGTACAAAATCAGGATTAACTTGCAATGAATTTAGACAAAGAAAACAATAGATTCATACACAGAGAAAAAAAATATGCATTCAACTACTACGACAAAAATATTTTCATCAAAATCTTGAGACTTTTTATATTAGACTCCCATCGGGCTTAGGTTACATACAATAGACATTGTCTACACCTTTTGTCCAACCAACCCGATTACAGTAAGAAAATGAAAATCTCCTTACAAAAAGGGAAAATTGTAAAAGTTCTGCATCGTGTCTAAGAATGCAAAACAAAGTTCGCCAATCATGCCTCTTATCCACGTGGATTTTATTCCTGGATGCTTCGTGCTCCCTTAGGTGTTTTCATCTTTTGTTCTTCCAACACTCTTTGTGCCTCACGCAGCTGCACAATCATATCTTTCTCCTCCTGAAGTTGCCTCTTGAGTCAGGTTGCGTTCCCTTCACGACCTTGAGGTGCTGACACCTCAAGGGTCTTTTCCGCCAACTACCATCGTAGTTATCTATTTTCCCAGTAGAGTTCATCTATGGTGAGTTGTGCCTGCTCTAGCTGCTGACTAGGTTATCAAATGTTAGAACCTGAGGTTTTTGTCCTTCACGTTCGGTTCCCACTTCCTCGAATTATGGTTTCAATAGGCTCTAGCTGGATAGAGTGCATTAGGATTTTCTCAGCGGTTGATCATGCACGCGACTCAATCAGGATTTGGTTTTCCTCTCCCACTTCTTTATTCATCCTGGGCCTTCCTCTCTTCCACAGTATCTATTTTTGAGGAAGCGTGACTTCCACCTTGTGCCCTTCCGATGTAACTTCTTCCACTTCGGCCTCCGCACAGGGCAATACCATTGTTTCCGCGCGAAGGTAGGGATATCCCTTTGAAGCCTTGGGAACACCTGCTCCTAATAAAAATGAGTCCCAGACATTTTTTGGGTCAGGCCTGGTGCTTCGACTTCCTCGCAGACCCCGTCTTGCATTTTGAGGAGTTCCCATGGTGTGACAACACATCTACCTTATGCATGGAGGATTTGACAGAGGCCCAAAACCAACAAGTTGATTGAATTGAGCTCATGAGACAAGTCACCTATGGTGCATAATCTCAACTAGTAAGTAGAACACATCTAGAAAATCTAGAATTTATAATGGAGCAGGGCACTGAGCCAAAACGTGCGGGGGAACACTGAATGCCTTGCAACAAGATGTTTTAAAGAATTATTGTGTCACATACGCATGCGGGTATGTTCGAGGGTGTGTGAGATACATTCGATAGGAATTGTGGAGAATGGGTGGTATGATCATCTCGATTCCTGTCAATTCCCCCAGCCTCCATAATGAGTTGATGATGGTTGATGCACTTGCTGATGTAACTTATGTTTGAGCAACCTGCCTCGACCTGAAGAATTTAACGACTTCCCTTATGACAGCATCCGATATTTTTGGAACTTACTCATACTTTTGGCACATCTTCGGCTCTGACATCCTTTCCTGACCCCAAGGGCCAACCGACCACTGGTGTGACTTTGAATCTCATGTTTTCCGTACCTGATCTATCATGTTGTGACGAGAATATTTAACCCACCGTAACTGAAGAAAAATGGTGGCGCTAACCGAGATGGTTCATGTAATCCAAAAGGTTGGAGAGATCACGTAAGTATCAAACAACCAAACTTAGCGGGATTTACAGGTATGCATCAATTTTTTTTCTTCCCGCTTACGCTTTTCATATATTTTCCTGAGTATTGTTCTGTAAGTAATTTCTAAACTATTTTAGTTCTGATTTGTAGGAAAGATCCCTCTGACTATTGAGAAAAATTGGCTCTATAACTTCACCGATAAATATGAGAGAAACTGAATCCAAAGATCAACAGGCGATGAAGGATATCAGACTCCCTGAGTTCGTCACCCTCGATGACTTCGTCGACTTGTGCGAAATAATCAAATCGTATACCAAGCAAGATTCACTATGGGTTGAAGAGCTAGCGAAGGTGACCGACACTGCACTTGGACAAGTGCAACGATTTATAGAACATTCGATTAGAGCTTGGACTGTGCTACAACAGTTAAACACTAGCCTGGTGAAGTACCGGGCGCATGCAGTGGAGGTCAGAGGAATTTATGCAAATCCAATGGAATAGTACAGATTTCCATGGGCCCAAACCTGCGAGGATTTGTTCATCAGTTGGTCGGAGTATGATAAAATTTACCCTTTCAAGTGATATCTTGAGTTGATTGTTAAAGAAATTGTTAGAAGAGGAAGTTTATTGTTAAATAAATTGTTAGAAGAGGACACCACGTATGCATTTTTTTTTGCTTTAACCAAGCACTTGTAATGCTATTTTCGCATTTGAATTTATGTTATAAATAACTGACCAATTAGATAAGGGTCGCATTTTATTATTGCAAGAAACTATTTTTTATTTCATTACATCCATTTTCGAAATAGCCTTTAATTGAGAAGTCTTACAGACCAAAGTTATTTTCATCAAATGCATGTGTGATTGAATACGAGAAGAACTATTTCCTATCCTCGCCTCATGAATGATGTTGTAATGAGTAAGAGCAATTAAATCTATTTGTCAAGTTATCTCGTGCAATGTTTTGTTGTTATTTCTTTAATGATGAATATGAATCATTGTGTTATCATGTGATGGATGATTAAGTAGGTGGATTATTCTTCTTTCCTTTGTTTTATCGCATATGTGTTTTATTTCTGATAATTAGTATCTTAGACAATAATTGGATGCTCACATGGTTAATTTATTATTACTAGGCCCATGGTATAGAATTGTTGTCTTCATGCTTGAGTAGCGAGTTATCCCAAGCTCAGTCTCTTCTCCAGTAGTTAAAATTAATTCTATTTTGTTTCCAAGTTGGTTTATACTAGCTTAAAATCTTACTTCGGTCCCACCTAAGAGAAAATACAAAAATATAAAGTCCCAACCGAAGGAGACGCCTTCGCAAGAAAATAGAAAGCCCATCGATTAATTGGTCGGATCGCAAGATCTGGAGAACCATTCCACTATTAAACATTGCAAATTCTAATTGTGCCTCGATGGTGTGTTTGGTTCCTACTGTTGAACTAAATGGATTTAAGAACCATCAAGAGAATCATAGATGGCAGGAGGGATAAAGAAAAAATTGTCAAAAATTGTATTGACATTCAGGAAGCTAATCATGCAATGCAAAGTGTGATCTGATAAAATAACTATGGAGACCAAAATAACCTTCCATGGTTATTAACAAAGCATCAAAGCAATGGTGTAAAAGAGCTCATTCAAAAAATTAAATTTCCCATAGGTTTTTGTTCAAACATAAATAATATATTAACAAAGAAACGTGAATTTGTTGGGGTAAAAACACTTGATTGGCATATATTAATTGAGGTAATTAATCATTTTAGTATGCATATTTATATATTGGTCGTATACATTTTTTGATATTTTTATTTGTTTTGTCTAGTTTTGAAAAAGTAATGATTTGTTTTTATTGTTATAGTATGTTCTTCCTCTATCTCTCCTAAATGAATTTGACAACAATGTCAAACAAGTTATATATGATCTTGGAAAATACATGAGGTAAGTATCTGCAATATATATGCAAAAACAAAATTCATTTTTTTGTTGTACTTGATGACATTTGTTTTACTTGTAATGTAATATGTATTATGTTTTGTTGAAACATGTTATTTTCTTGGGTCATGATCTTTATATGGTTTTCATTGAAATAAATCCATGAAGATGATATAAAGTATTGGAAGAGATAAATTCCTTGGCTAATGTGTGAAATTCATAAGTATCTACCTCCAAAATTTTTCAATGCACAAGAACACTACCTCATACACCAAGTTGAGGAGATTGAAATGTGTGGACATGTACACACAAGGTCAATGTGGATGGTGGAGAGGCACTTGAAATCATTGAAGGCTTTGATTAGACAAAGAGCACGTCCTGAGGGTTCTATGGTGAAGGGATATATGATATATGATTCCATGGTGTATATTAGTCAGTACATTCCTAAATTAGCAGTGCAAGCTATGCATGAAGTGGATTTCATTTGGGATATGAAATCCATCAAAAAATTTGAAAGGGAGCAGTTGTTGGGGAAAGGTACAATGCAGAAAGTGAGAGGTAATTAAATTGTGGATATTTTTAATAAATATAAATTTTTCATTTGTGTGTGTATATGATCATACTCATTTAATATTTATTCTTTCATCATTTATAAATATTTACCATGGTTATAACTAGTATTTAATATTGGTGAATTGTGATTTTTTGATCAGTCAGTTGCTCAAGATTGGGATGCATTACATTTATACATTGAAAAAAATATTTATTGAATGAAGGTATGGATTGATAGATGTAAACAACGTCATGGAAGTAGATTATCATGGAAAGAACTATCTGAATTGGTCAGAGAATCTCGTCGTAATGGAGATTCTGATGTTACGCAAAGGGAGATAGATTTACCATATTGTTTGAAAGATGGAAAGGAAAGAAAATTCACCCATTTTATTCAGTTATTTTATATTATATTAACGTGACCGTAGGTGTGTTTTTTTCATATTATACTTTCCAAGTTATATAATTTTGTTTATTGTTAATTGACAATGCATCTTTTACAGGTCTGGCATATTGCAGTTGAAACACTACAAGGCTATGTGGTGCAATGGTCGTAAATTCCGCATCAAACAGTTGGATGAAACTAGAAAAACTTATGATAGTGGGATAACTATAGTATTCCAGGTCACTAATGTTTCCTCTAGGAGTGACAAACGTCCTCGAGAATATGAAAATAGATACTATGGGTTTTTGAATGATATAATTGAGTGTGACTTTAATTCCTTCAAATTATTTTTGTTTTATGTCAAATGGTATAGGTTACAAATGCATGAACATGATGAGGAAAGGAATTTTATACAACATGCCAATGGATTTCTGATGATTAAAACCACAATTTTTGAAAAAGAAAATGACCGCTATGTTTTTCCAAGTCAATGTGAAAAAGTATTTTACTCAAAGGTTCCAGGTAAGAGGGATTGGTCATTGGTTGTTAGATATGATCCAAGAGGAAGGCTAGTAAATTATATTGTAGATGAAGAAGATTATATTGAAGAAGAATATGATGTAGATCTAGAGCAGGAAGAAGATCAGTCGACAGATGAAGAAGACAGATAAGATGAACCAGGCGTAGGAGACAATGTGCTAGTTATTGATGATCATATCGATGAAGATATGCTTGAAAATGACATTGATGACGATGATGATATCATAAATCCTTTCAACATTGCTTCTTAAATGGATTCTAATACATATGTCGACTTGGATGATCAAGAAGAATATACATAAGAAGGATGATACAAATGTTGCGTTGGTCGATGAGGTACATGTTGAGGAAAATATATGAATTATGTTACTCAATCATTTTCAAATCTTTCCTGGCTAGGACAGGATAGTCGGGAATGTCACCCTGTGTTTTATAGCCTTGAAAATATTTTCCCAATCCACAAGTATTAATTACAAGGGTTTAGGTTGACTTATTAATGAAAATAATGTTGCAAAATAAAATAAATTTTTATATAAGTTTCTAAAAAGTATACAGATTACAGAAAGTAAATATGGAGATCAAAAAGAAAAAGTAACCAAGTCACAAATAGACACAAATGAGACAGAATAACAATCTGATTTGTTCCATTCTGAGATATCAAAAGTGTTTTTCTCTTTACAAAACCCCTGCGAGGGCATGGACCAAAGTATAATTTAGAGATCCCCGATGAACACCATACAAAAGGACTCTGACAAGAAGTACAAACTGAAATTTATAATCTAGATCAGCTTGCCATAGACTACTGCCAATTTGACTCTGCAAAATATCCTTTATCATCTATGAAACTTAATCCACAAACATACAAGAATACACAAACTATCAAGGATGGATAAACACCTCTAAAAAATGCATCTGAACGATTTGGTTCAGTTTTGAACCTTGATGTCTACAATAGGACCCTGTTGTCAAAAACAGAATTAGAATTTGAATAAACTCAAGAATGAATGAAAACTGAATTATCTCGTGAAATCAAAAGAGAAAACCTTATTCTTGCTTTCTCCTTCTATTCTCCCTTTGTTTATTCTCCTCATTTAGCTTTTATTTCTTCCAAATAAGTTGAATTAGTTCAACTACTTTATTTAGTTAAGTTAGTTTGACATAACTAATTAGTTTAG
>SNQJ01S0019598.1:33371-45142 GCA_010110895.2 Picea sitchensis
TGATGTAGATCTAGAGCAGGAAGAAGATCAGTCGACAGATGAAGAAGACAGATAAGATGAACCAGGCGTAGGAGACAATGTGCTAGTTATTGATGATCATATCGATGAAGATATGCTTGAAAATGACATTGATGACGATGATGATATCATAAATCCTTTCAACATTGCTTCTTAACTGGATTCTAATACATATGTCGACTTGGATGATCAAGAAGAATATACATAAGAAGGATGATACAAATGTTGCGTTGGTCGATGAGGTACGTGTTGAGGAAAATATATGAATTATGTTACTCAATCATTTTCAAATATTTCCTGGCTAGGACAGGATAGTCGGGAATGTCACCCTGTGTTTTATAGCCTTGAAAATATTTTCCCAATCCACAAGTATTAATTACAAGGGTTTAGGTTGACTTATTAATGAAAATAATGTTGCAAAATAAAATAAAATTTTATATAAGTTTCTAAAAAGTATACAGATTACAGAAAGTAAATATGGAGATCAAAAAGAAAAAGGAACCAAGTCACAAATAGACACAAATGAGACAGAATAACAATCTGATTTGTTCCATTCTGAGATATCAAAAGTGTTTTTCTCTTTACAAAACCCCTGCGAGGGCATGGACCAAATTATAATTTAGAGATCCCCGATGAACACCATACAAAAGGACTCTGACAAGAAGTACAAACTGAAATTTATAATCTAGATCAGCTTTCCATAGACTACTGCCAATTTGACTCTGCAAAATATCCTTTATCATCTATGAAACTTAATCCACAAACATACAAGAATACACAAACTATCAAGGATGGATAAACACCTCTAAAAAATGCATCTGAATGATTTGGTTCAGTTTTGAACCTTGATGTCTACAATAGGACCCTGTTGTCAAAAACAGAATTAGAATTTGAATAAACTCAAGAATGAATGAAAACTGAATTATCTCGTGAAATCAAAAGAGAAAACCTTATTCTTGCTTTCTCCTTATATTCTCCCTTTGTTTATTCTCCTCATTTAGCTTTTATTTCTTCCAAATAAGTTGAATTAGTTCAACTACTTTATTTAGTTAAGTTAGTTTGACATAACTAATTAGTTTAGGAGAAATAAATAATAATAATAATAGTTAAGGGTCTTTAATTAATAATAACTAGGTAGGTGGGACCCCTTATGACTCCCATCTTTTCTTCTTTTCAAATTATAAAATATAACACAAATGGATAATCATTTCAACACATGCCACCTTTGTAACTCCATTAGATACCACCCAAATGGGGTGACACTTAGCAAGAGGAGGGGGATAGTTGTCACGGATAGATGGCRGGGGAGTTAATGTCCCAAGCTACCACCCCCGAAGTATTTACTCTGCATGGCACACGCCATGAGAGGAGTTAACTCAGTGCACTTAGAGGAGCTCTTGGATGAGCGATCCAGCCAAGCCATCGGTACCAGACGCCTGAACTAGTCTTGTCAACCTTCAATGGCGATGGGAGGGGGATCAATGGTTCCTAACAGTGATATAGATGATCAAGGCATGCATTGTTTCCTATTTGTTGCATGCTACCACCTCTGCACAGTAATTCTAGGCCCTCCTGGCTTCATCTCTCACACTCTGAGCGCCTTCTGAGCTTCCCCTGACCACCACTACCCCCCCACAACCCTATTTCATCTCCCCCACCCCCTGGTCCTTCCTACCATGCCCTGAGAGTGAGGTAAGCCCAGGAGGAGCACTAGGAACAATAATTCCATAACCTAAGAAAATCGAATCACAACCTCTCAGCGAGCTCTACTTACCCATTTTAGCTTCCCTCATAGACACACAAGAATCACTCACACCACCCTGCGCACTCCAAAAATGGAGATCCCGCCACCCTTTCACCAAACTTAGACTCAAACCTCCTTATGCATACCAAAAATAGAGAGCTTGTCCCCCACGATGCACTCTCAACCGCCACCTCAGCATTATCCAGCCAACACTTTGAAGGAAGAGGCACCTTAGTGCCTCAACACGATCAAAGAGGAGGCACCACCTCCAGTTCAACATCCTGGCCCGAAGTTGGTTGACACAGAGCCACCTTCAACTTCACAACCAAGCTTGAGCTTGGTGAACAAGATAGAGCCACCCTCTGAGGCACGCCTCCCCAGTATTTTTTCCCCCGACTACCAGCCTACTAGGGGGACGGAGGATGCATAGTGGAGGAGGAAATCCCTCCAAGCTAGAAACTCACAGAAGCAGAGGAGAACCCAATTACAGTGGAAGACACAGGCACAAACGGTGGAGAGGAGGGCTCACACTACATCTATCATCTGGCAACGGAGCATATTGAGCTCCTCTTCGACATCTGACAGTGGTAGGATGAACAGGTGCATGGCCAAAGGACAATCAACCAATGACTGGACTTGTTGTTTGAGGCATTCTTAGAGGCCCCAATGTAATCAAGCTTCCCCACTTGCAAGCAAAATTTTGTCCCGGGATACACCTCTCATGGATATCCAGGTTCCCTAATGGCTTGACGCGACCCACCCTCGATTCTGGTTTTTTCAATTACAGATTTTAGAATGAATAGGGATTATATTTTCACTCTTTTTTATAGTTGTGTAACTATATTATTAATGGTGGCTTTGAATGAAGCCAACCCTAGGCAATCTAGTAGGAAAAGAGTTCTTGTTAAAACTTTTAGCTTTCTGCACAATTTTGCAAACTATATTTCATCCATGATAGACATATCATCACTTGGAGCCACCTGTTCTAGTTTCCCTTATGTGGCGGAACAGGTGGCTGCCAAATGAAATAGAGATGTATACTCATGATATAATACAAGGTTCTTCTTTTATTTACAAAAAAAAAAAACTCCATTAGATACCTTCAAAATTGAATATTTAAATATCATAAATAATTTAAATCATGTCCAAAAATATAATAATATCCACATAATCCACACTATCCAAAAAGATCTTGTTGTCCAAACTTTCTGCAGACCATAAACATTGTCTGTATCAACCCAATCATAAAAACACATAAATTAAAAGCCATACTTGCCACTCTGAGAGGCAATTTTTCTTTTATTATTGTTGTCCCCCTTTGATTTCCCAGAAGTAGCCCATGGTTTATTTTAACCTTGAGTTTGTATTTCACTTATTACATGGGAACAATCATCCTTCAAATTCATGCAGGAGAATACTGATTTTGAAGAGTCATTTGAAGGAGAGGAAGGGGAGGTAACAACTTTGGCTTTATCTTGCACAAGGGGAATATCATTTTTAAGTCTTTTACTTGCATATGAATATTGGACAGGTGAATCAACAGGGAAAATATGAGCATTAGGATTGATAGGTGGTGGAGGAGGTAATGACAAATTTGGCTAGCCACGATGGTGAGATATAGTTGGGTTAACAATCTCTTTCCATCCATCATTTGTAGGGACTTATGGTTGCAAGGACACATGAGGAGGAACAGGAATTCTAGGGATGTTCTAAGGCTAGAAGGGGGGTCTCTCTGGTCAAGTTTGTACTATTCATTGCATGATCTAGTTAAAGAACCCAACTTGGAATAGCTGGTTCAATTCCTGAGATCAACATCAAAATGAATGGAGAATCTAGGCCTTCTGGGTCCTCTGTTCCAATTTCCCCTTCCTCTGTTATTTCTGCCATGGCTGCCCCTACTGAATAAATTCATCATGTAGCAGTAGCTCATCAGTAACTAAACCCTTAATAAACCATACATGACATTCTTCTTGCATGAATCAATAATTGGCTCAGAAATTGACACGAGATACATGCAAATCCATCCATAATAAACCATTTAATAATTGCCAAGTGAGTAGGGGGTGATAGGGTTCATGGGACCTATGGAGGGAGTGTAATGAGTGAAAGGTGGTATAATGAGAGGGGATAAACACACAAATACTTCTCAACAATTAATTAAATAATTTAATTGTGTAATAAAATACCAAAATATCAGTTTCCAACCATTGTTGTGTTATCTCTTTTGTCATTACACAAAACCTTTTTAAACTATTTCACAGAACAAGGATTCCAAAAATGAAATTGGGATTATGAGGGGGGTATAATGAGTGAAAAGTGGTAAAATTACAGGTATAAAATATGGATATTATTCATATAAAAATAAATCAAATCAAACAATCAAACATATCTCTATTTAGACCTCCACAATTCAATCAGTATTCACTTTTAAAAACCACCATCTAAACTTTTACTTCCTTTACAGATTTCTTGTTGGCTTCCAAAAAATAATTCATATGCCTAGAAATACTCAATTACAACATCCTTTGCACCCATATAAAATGTATATAACAGTCATAATAAACAACATGGTCATTAATATGATAAACATAATAACCCTTTGAGCCACAACCATTCATATTCCAATGCTAAATATGTTTTTTTTTCTTTTTAAAACCAATAGAATATGCACAGTGATTCCAACCATTTATATCCAATATTTATTCTTTAAAATCAATAAGAATATGCACAGTATTTACCACCATTTGTTCATTATTCAAACATTGTTCGACACAACCAAACTGGGCATTAAAACTCTTAATCGGGCCCCAATCCATTCACACACATGTGTCTTTCAAATATAATCAACATAAGTATTGATTCGAATAGAATTCAACAAATAACATGCAACTCTGAGTCCAAGCTTCACATAAATCAGCATGTACAAACTCCTTCTTAAATTTCTCAACGAGGAACATAACCAAATCGTGCCCAATGGACCAAGCACACACAGTGCTTATTTACCCTTGATTGTATTGAAATGATATCAAGATAGTATTTAGGGTTTAAACACAACAATTGGAGAGTAAGAACGAATGGCTCAATCAAAGGAATAAGTCCTCAAAAAATGCATAAAGCTCGTGCCTTTCAAAATTTACCACAGACATATAACAAGTAACCATACTCTCAATTGTGAGGGTTACCAAAATGACAATCAGCCACCTCCAACAGGGAACGAAAATAAGTGAATCTCTTAACAACATTGTAAAATGAGTGTCCAAGAACAAACCCATGCTCAACCAAAAGCACGCATAATACTTCCATTAAACATTCTGGGTGATGTTAAACCCAACTGTTCAATGCTTTCCAGAAAACAATGTTAGTGAGGGAAACACTATGATAGCTAACAACTCGAGGTTTTTCCAAGTCAAGGAAAGAAACACTTCAACTTTCAACAGTTCATATTGCAACCTAGAGGATCGAAAAATCTCAACCACAAAGACGAAAATGGAGTGGAAAATATTAAACAAAGAGACTGGTTGTAACACCCATGCGCAAAGCTCAGAGCTTGTCAAACATAACAATAAATTTCCTCAAAGAACTAGACCCAAAACCCAATCCATGACTGAGCATACTTCACTTCCATTTATCAATAAACCCATGCAAATATTACCCACAACAAGGAGAGCATAGCCATTCCTTTTTAAAATGCCAAAAAAAAAAATAGTCACCAGAAGAAACCACGAACACAACACCAATACACAGTTCAAATATTCCATAACAACTTAAGAAACACATAAACCACGAGCAATCTTGAGACAAAAATTGATTCATAGGGCAGAGTAACCATCATGGATGGAAGAGTAAGGAACCCATACCTGGAAAATCCTACACGAGGAATAAACTAGACTCTATGCCTCCTTTACGGCCGAATAACGCGGAGCATCAACAACCACCAGAGCCAAAAACCAAAAGGCAAGTATGGCTAGGGTGACGGGCTTTGAGGGGTGTTTGAGTAACATGCAGTAAATGCACGTTGCTTCCCTCTCCAACCTCATTCAATTCAACGTACGAGCAAGCCAATTCACCATAGCACTAACCATTTAATCAACAATATATTCATTTCATAGTGTGCCACCTTTGGTAATGTAAAACTCTCCAAAATAACAATGTGCTATAACATCAACCCATGTGCATTCAACATATAACATCCAATAAGGTGCATAATTCTAGTAGCAAAGGTTTGTTGCACCTCTTTTTGTCACAATAATACATAGAATTAGAGCTTGTGTGTAGTCCTTTTATTTAAAAGTGCACCAATATTATCCCTTTGCAAGATCATATTAAACCAATTAATTCCATGTTTAATTGCAATATCAAAACAAAACTTATAATAATCCTTTCATCCATAGGGAATCCTTAACATAATCTGAGTGGCCATCAAAACTATCAATTCCATGCATTAATCAACCAATCATATTATGTCACCATAACATTCTAAAACATGATTTGAAACATCGAACTATAGAAGACAGTGTTAGTACCATCACAATAGCAAACAAAATATAAGTGTAGCATATCCATCGTAGCACCACAAGTCTACAAGAGGGTCACACCTACTAGTTTAATATTAATATAAATAATTAATAGAGCTTGGCAATCATTTGCAAGCATAGTATTCATCGTTGTGTTTTTTAAGAGTCAACAATACGTAACTAGATATTTTAATTTGTATGAATTATTATATTTAAATAATTTTTTATGTGGGTTAATTACATGTTTTAAAGTTTTATTTCATTTTTGTTTTGGTAGTTTCTATGCATGATTACTATGTTTCTTTTGTTTATTTTCTATTTTATAGATTGGGTATTGGGGAATTGAGAGCGATGTGAGGGGGGGGAGGGGCCATATGAGCTTCCACCTTCACATGGTTGGCCTTGTTTAATAGAGAATAAATTATTCTTGAAACCATGAGAAGTTCATCCATTCATATTTATACTCAAAGATCACTCACAGACCCACTCTATATATTGACTCATCTCGTCCTCATTTCATTTTAATTTTCTTGTTCAGATTTTGAAGGAAACAACTATTAGAATACATTGTATTAGGGATAGAGTACATGATGGGCAACAATGACATGTGAATGGGGCCAACCTTGAAATTTTTTCAAAATGTTTATGTATGCACCAAAATTTGACATGGATAGTCTATTCACATGCCTTGACGATATGGGAGGGTTCCCAGACTCAAAGATCATTCACACACCCACTCTTTATATTCATCATCTGTGTCGTTCAAAACCAACATCATGCCAATTAGTCCCATGATTTTGGCCATGGCGAGAAGAAGGAGATAGATGAGATTTCATATTTAAATAATGATTTAGACTAATATTCTTTATGGAGCCAAAGAGTACTTAGATGAGAGAGAAAAAAAAGACATATAATAACTTGAATCTTGTGCTATTAATCAAGTACTTGTTTATCAATGTTATTGCATGCCCTTACAGTACTTGTAGATGAGGAGATGTGCATCTCGGTCATATTTTAAAAGAAACAACTATAATACATTGTACTAGGGCTATATTAGTACATGATGGGCAATAGTAACCTGTGAATGGGGACAACGTTGAAATTCTTTCAAAATGTTTTTGTATGCACTGAAATTTGACATGGATAGACTATTCACATTTCCTTGACGATATGGAAGGGTTTCAGACTCAAATATTACTCACACACCAATTGTATATATCGAATCATTTTTTCCTCGTTTCGTTTTAATTTTATCGGTTGAATTTTAAAGGAAACAACTATTAAAATACATTGTATTGGGGCTAGAGTACATGATGGGCAACAGTGACCGGTGAATGGGGTCAACATTGAAATTTTTTCAAAATGTTTATGTATACACAGAAATTTGACATGGATAGTCTGTTCACATGCCTTGAAGATATGGGAGGGTTTCCAGAATCAAATATCACTCACACACCCACTCTTTATATTCATCATATGTTTTGTTCAAAACCAACATTATGCCAATTAGGCCGATGATTTTGGTCATGGCAAGAAGAAGGAGATAGATGATATTTTTTATTTAAATAATGATTTTTACTAATATTCTTTATGGAGAAAAAGAGTACTTAGATGAGAGAAAAAAACAAAGACATAAAATAACTTGAAGCTTGTGTGATTAATCAAGTACTTCTTTATCAACATTATTGCATGCCCTTGCAATACTAGTAAACGAGGGTACATGAATCTCGTTCATATTTTAAAGGAAAAAGATAAAAGACATTGTACTAGGGCTAGATCAATACATGATGGGAAATAATAAACTGTGAATGGGGCCAACATTGAAATTATTTCAAAATGTTATATATGCACTGAAATTTGACATGGATAGACTGTTCGCATTGCCTTGATGATATGGAAGGGTTACAAGACTAAAATATTACTCACACACCCACTCTATATCTCGAAACATCTTGTCCTCATTTCATTTTAATTTTCTCGATCGATTTTAAAGTAAACAACTATTAAAAGACATTGTACTAGGGCTAGAGTACATGGTGGTAAACAATGACCTATGAATGGGGCCAACATTGAAATGTTTTCAAAATGTTTTTGCATGCACCAAAATTTAACATGGATAGTTTGTTCACATGCCTTGATGATATGGGAGGGTTTCCATACTCAAAGATCACTCACACACCCACTCTTTATATTCATCATCTGTGTCGTTCAAAACCAACATCATGTCAATTTGGCCCATGATTGTGGTCATGGCGAGAAGAAGGATAGATGAGATTTCATATTTAAATAATGATTTCATACCAATATTCTTTATGGAGCAAGAGATTACTTAGATAAGAGAAAAAAACAAAGACATAAAATAACTTGAAGCTCGTGTGATTAATCAAGTACTTCTTTATCAACGTTATTGCATGCCCTTGCAGTACTAGTAGACGAGGGGACGTGCATATCAGTCGTATTTTAAGGAAACAACTAAAATACATTATACTAGGGATATATCAATACATGATGTGCAACACTAACCTGTGAATGGGTTCAACGTTGAAATTCTTTCAAAATGTTTATGTATGCACTGAAATTTGACATGGATAGATTGTTCACATTGCCTTGACAATATGGAAGGGTTTCCAGACTCAAATATTAATCACACACCCACTCTATATATTGACGCATCTCATCCGCGTTTCGTTTTAATTTTATCGATCGAATTTTAAAGGAAACAACTATTAAAAGACATTATACTAGGGCTAGAGTACATGATGGGCAACAGTGACCTGTGAATGGGGCCAACGATGAATTTTTTTCAAAATGTTTCTGTATGCAACAAAATTTGACATGGATAGTCTGTTCACATTCCTTGATGATCTCGGAGGGTTTATAGACTCAAATATCACTCACACACCCACTCTTTATATTCATCATATGTGTCGTTTAAAACCAACATCATGCCAATTAGGCCCATGATTTTGGTTGTGGCAAGAAGAAAGAGATAGATGATATTTCATACTTAAATAATGATTTTGTACTAATATTATTTATGGAGAAAAAGAGTACTTAGATGAGAGAAAAAAACCTTCTCTATGCTCACTCCCCTCAACCTCCTCTCTACATGTCTATCTCCACTCACCCTTGCATCACCCCTATCCCTATACCTACACACTCATTTTTCTATGTGAGATGCAGAGGTGGCCTCCTCTGTACCTCCACACTTGTTTTTCTCCGAATATGTTTTATCTATCCTAAGTTTTTTTTCCCCTTCCCCTTGCACAATCCCAAGACAGCTTTCACCAAACCACAAGCTGACATGTGGCACATCCAACCAAATCATGACATGTGGATTTATCCTAGTTGGACACTTGGAAAGAATGGTTTTTTAGTGGTGTCTGATCAATGACATGGAAAGGTTACTAGGTGGCGATATGAAAACAAAAAAATACACTAAAAACAAGCTACATATGTTTTCCATGGCTCAATATCTTCTAACACACTCTATACTAATAAGGAAACACTCTTCTTTATAAAGAGCTCAATCTGCCCTCCCAAAATGCATGTGGGATAATAGGGTGAATCTTAATCAATAACTCATATTGCATAAGGAAACTAATCGACGATGGTTGAGTCTCAATCTTTCAAAGGCCATATCTTGAGCTCCTGGTGTCGATATTGGGTAAAAAAGAGCTCATAAGAAATCTAAGAAGGTGAATAACATATTGGTTGTAGTTTTAGGGATGTATCTTGCAATATTTTTCTGAAAAAATTCAAATAACATTCGGGTATGTTCCATGGACATAAACTTGGATTGGTTTGGAACCTTGACTTCCAGAGCTCATACCTTGATATACATGTATCCAAATTTCAAAAACAAGAGCTCATTGGAAATACAAAAGCATGAAGAATGACCTGAGAATGGTTTTCATGGTTGAAATATCAATTATCAAGATCAAAAAATTAAAATGCAGTCATGATTATATATGGAAGCTAGCATTTATTTATTTAGGATAAAAGTTTATTAAATAATATTCATAAAGATCAAAATCATGCCCTAGTTGGGGAAACAAGTTTATAAGTACACTTTTGACAAGGGACATTTAATAAGGCATTTATTAAGTTACCCAATCATTATTTCATAAAGGGATAAGTAAATGATAAATTGGAAAAGGGGAAAAAACCCTAACTTCCAAAGCAACTGTAAGAGGATGCAAAAATCATTACAAAATACACATTCAACAACATTCACAGGGTTCACTCCCCATATCTCATTCCCTTCCCACTCTTTTATGTTTTTCTACTATGACTTTACCTTCCACTTTTCATTCCCAGTTGTTCTTTTCCATTAGGTTTTTCCATGAATTCTCTACCATAGGAAAACCTAAGATTGATCAATTGTTTATTTGGTTTCTTCCAGGCAAATAAAATATGTTTTCCCTAAAACAATCCCTCTCTACTAAAGTGTTGTCCCATGAAAAAAAAAAAATTCCCTAAAAAAACCCGCCACTATGATACCAACAAAACATAAATCCCAACCTAGGGTGCACCACCAAGGGATTATTACATCACAATGCATCATCTACATAGAAAAAATCTAGAACACTGAACTATATGTAGTGCCACCCTTCTAACTCAAACATAGGAAAAAATACATCAATAAGGGTAATGACATCATCAAACCCATTTCCCCCTAAGTTGTGTCTAATATCACAATGTTATATCACCTAAGAACATCACAACAAGGAAACATGTATCACCACACTACATCCACATCATAAGTTATTGAAAAAAAATAAAATGTTAACTCCATCCAACCAACAAGTATTCCCCTCATCATACATCCAACATAAGTACCATGTGGAACACCTTGTCCTAGTAACAAATATACATCATGGTATCAACACCCCTCCTAGTAATAAACCAACATCATGATATCAACACACATAGTCACTATGATGCTCCATCAAGAAGATAACACATGAATAAACAAACACTTGTGTGTCAAGATATTGATCCATCAAGCAAGACATGAAAGTAGCACCAAAATCATGATATAAACACCAACCGTGACCATCCACCAAGAAGATAAGTGACCAAGATGTCCCCATCAAATGATCAAAAACCAAGGAGAGAATAAGTTCCATGAAGTTGTATATCAACAATTCCATCAAGATCTCCACAGTAAACTCCACCAATGTGATGAAAATCACAATGTGGAACCTCATACAATATGAGGTGTAAAAATATCTAAGGTAAATTTGGGTGCAATTCGAGGGATTCCTCTCACCAAACTATATGTTGGGCAACTGGATAATGGTCACTTTGTTGATTACTGCACTTAATTATTTTCCCTTAGAGTGTACTAAAATGAAACTTATTGAGCTTGGCAAGCCATTTGGTAAAATTGTGAACACAAAAGTGAATGTTGGATCTAATCACAACCAATGTTTTGTTGAATTTGTAAGTGTTTCCCTACTGATAGATTATCTCTTTGTTTGTATAATTTT
>SNQJ01S0019598.1:45955-58228 GCA_010110895.2 Picea sitchensis
CACTCAAAGAGACCTTATTTAGACTTTAAGGCTATCTTCAAATTTTCTACTAGCATTATATTCCACTCAAAGAGACCTTATTTAGACTTTAAGGTTATCTTCAACACATCATTTTACTCCATTATCACATGGTGATACCATAACTTCATATCATTGTTAAAAATAAACATGGAGCACTTGATTCAATTGAGAATATCATCAATCTAGATTAGATATCAGTTATTGACTTTGATTTTTTCTAGGGATCTATAATAATTCATGATGCCTGATTTTTCTTGTGATGCCTTTTTTTCATTCATTCATTTATTTTATTTTTAAAACACCTACAGGTCGTTGGTATTCTGACATCCATAACGTCGCTCCCATGGTGTCCACATAGTTGATATATAGCATACCCATTGGTCAACCGACGTTACCTTCCATCAGTCTTCTGACATATATAGCATATCTCCCATGGTGTTCAAGTCGCAGGAGATATTGCATACACCTATGAATACCGACGTTAATGATCGTTAGTATTGCGACATTCTGAGCATCGTTGTCAAGGCTTCCACGTAATGGAGACCAAAGGAATGGGACGTCATAATTACGATGCCTCTGACATCGTTGTAGGGAAGTCTATATGGGGTTTGGATAGTTAAGTCCAAGACGACACGTGTCTGCATCAAATGTCACAACATAGACAATATCTATGGCGTCAAAAAAGTGACATCATGTGAAATGACATTTGAGGGGGTCAGTTGTTTTTCGTTCTCCCTATAATATAAAGTGGCAATTTCTATGAACGCACCATCGGAATTTGACCCAAATATACTAGTGGGATGACAAGTGGAACGATGATGTAAGACAAATAAAAAATGTTCCATGTCGATGTAATCCAAAGGATTTAAAAAAATTAAAATTAAAACAATAAACCCAGAAGCTAAATGCACATGGTAAACATTGTTACAAGTACAATAGACTCCAGTAAAAACAATCAAATTCTCCTTTGACAAACAATTTTGCGTAGTGTTCTCATTTCCTTATTTCAAATCTGTTTTTATGGTTTAAAATAAGGATATATGCAGAAAGGTAGTCAGTCTGGTCAACTATCAACCTCTAAAGAAAAATCATAATCGGTCGTGATTGTAAAAAACTTTAAGTCATTCTGTCACAGTTTGATCCTTATGGGTTAACAAAGTTATCCTATGACATATTTATGGATTTTCATGATTATTTACATATCTGGGAATCAAACTTGGGTAAATTCATAATTCCCCAAACCTATTATTTTCCTGATTTTGTCTCCTTGTGTGCAAAGAACTATCTTTCTAACAAAAAACAATTGGTATCTAAAAATGGGTCCATTATATTCTATATCAATGTCGATTCTATTACAAAAATGTTATCTCTTCCCGAAAACCTTAACTCTAAGAGAATCAATTAAAGGATATGGGTTTCATTGATCGTACTTCTCTAATTATGGATGCTAAAAAGGTATTAACAAATAATAATTTGGTTCAACAACATCAAAATAAATGTAGTTCAATTCAGAGAAGTACTGAAACCTTCATGAAAAGATACAAGGAATTAGTTGAAATGGCACTACCTTCAGATAAAAATGGAAATTTTATTTAGTATGAAGCATATAAATATATGATAATAAAATCAAGGGATGATATAACTAAATTTCAAGATATGGATGGTGTTTTGAAATATCAAACTATTGACTGTAAGTTAATAGATGCTTTTCATTTATTATGGAAAATCAAAACTTTATTTCCTAATATTCCATCATACGATAGATATATGAAACTTGATATAGCTTCCAAAAAAATGGTTAAATCCTGAAGAAAAAATGCATGGAACTATCCAAACTCATACCTTGTTAGGAAATTGTGCCAAATGTACTATGTTATATACTATGTTCTATACATTCCTATACTATGTTCTATAAGGGAAATGAAAATAATGATTTGGTTTTAAAAATGAATATTCAGGTGTTGGGTATTTCATCATCACCTGTCCTTCTTGGCTTCATGGTTCATCATTATAATGGTGTACAGATCATTTATGAAATAAAGAATGACATTTTTATGGAATAAAGAATGACATATTAGGATGTTTATGGAATAAAGAATGACATTTTTTTTTCTTTGATGGAAATATGGTATAGATGAGCTTTGTCAGCAAAGGTATGTCTTTAGACAAAATATGCACATATGAATGGTTTTCATAGGAAGATGAATGAAAATGGGCATTGATACATTGTATAAGATGGATGTTGACATCATAACTTCAACCAACCTCTACTATTGATTTAATAATTGAACTAACTTGTTTTTGGTTGATATATGTAGTTGTCGACATCTAATGTTGACAATGTGAGCAACAATGATGAACTGTTTGAATCCATGGACCCAATGGAGACAATTAAAAAGGTTGTGAGAAAGGAAAACAAAGAATTTATTACATTGAGTAGGTGTGAATCAACGAAGGAGAAAAAATAAAGATGAATATTGTTTATGGAAGATATACAACAATATGGGGTAAGCGCCATCTTTTAAAAAGGTTTTTTATTACATATATATTATTTGTTGTTATCTTCTTATGGATGAATGTTATATTTTGTGTATGTACAAAGCCACATATCTGCACACACATTATTTCTTTCATTTACCTTTAAATTTTGTTTTTCTACTTTATATGCATGAATCGTACTATGTCACTTTCAAATATTTTATAATAGATAGATTAGGTATGGGGAATTGAGAGTGATACGAGGGGGGGGGAGGTTCAAATGAGCTTCCACCTTCACGTGGTGGGCCTTGTTCAGTAGAGAATAAATTATTCTTGAAATCAAGAGAAGTTCATTCAAGTATTCCACTTTAGTCTTTCTAGAGTTTAATACATGTTGATATGTCTGTTTATTTATTTAATTATTATTCAGTCATGTAACCTTTTATTCTCTAATGATTTCTACAGGTCTTCACAATGGAAATGCAACTAAMAAATATCCTATGTGCGATGTGGTTGTATAATATCATGTCTCATCGATCTCATTGACACAAGCAATTAGTACTCATTTTTCCACTTTAGTTAGTGTGTGTACAAAATTGCCAAAGATTCATGTATATTTCAACCATTTACTAGAATCTAGGCATAAATCACCCTAGTATAGAATCTTTAGGGTTTACAAAAAATATGCATTCCCTTAACTTGTAACTTGTAAATGACCAACACCATGCATGGATTTTTCTTCCTAGGGCATGATTTTTTTATTCTTTCCCTAATTTCATGCATTTTATGCATTTTTTTGCATTTACAAGGCAGTTTTTAGCCTTTACGCACAGTAAATGGTTTTAGTTTCAAAATGCACAACTGAAGTATGAATAGATGTAAAATGATAAAATCCAAACTCCACAATTTGAACCACTCAATTTTGAGGTCATATGAGTCTTAGACGTGCATTTTGTACAGTAAGACGATTTTACCCTCTTGTTATCACACAAATTTTAGGTTTGGTTAATCCCAACCCAAACCATAGGAGTGTGACAAGTGTGGGAGTACCTACCCACTGTCACCTTATATAGACAATCCCCTCACTTTAGTGATGATAAATCACCACAAGGGGGGAATCGCAGTGACCCTAGGGGAATTGAGATGAAAAGTGAGAATATGATGGTGAAAACCCATATAGGTCAAATTTGGAGAGGAATAAAGGCTTGAAGATGAAGTCTTGTTGGTCAAGAATGGCTTTCAATCACTGATTACCTGCACCACGGTGTTATCTCTCCCCAGAAGAAGACAATTGATCAAGATACAAGCCTTAAACCAAGGGGAACAATAAAGAAAATTTTGTTGTCCCAAACTGTATAAATATTGAAATATATTTATATCAGCAATAGAATCTTTTACTAGTTGCTAATATAACCATCAAAAGAATCAAACAATTATTGGATGATCAAGTAATAAACATGTAGATAACATTCCAATACTTTAACATAAGCTTTGATGGTAAATTAGGGTTGTAAAATGATATTATCAACAATGTATTAGGGCATCCTTATGGATGTAGCAAACAATTCCTACAACAACAAATATAACCACTAAAATTAGCAAACAATCCACCCAAAAGATATCCAATGACAAGTAGATTAGTTATGGTAGCTTGAAAGAAAATATTAATGGTAGAATAGTGAGCAATGAAAGAGTTTAGGTGATTTTTGTTGCATCCCTAATGGTTGTAGGATTAAAGTTATTACAACAATGAATTTCTTGGCTAAAAGAGGATGCCCTTAGGGCATAAGCAAGCTTATAAAACTAAGAGAAGATTCCAACTTGAACAAATGAAATATCTCACAATTTCACACATACCAATGTGAGTAGATTAGTTCCTAGTCAATTGGGTGATCAGGTCTCTTGTGTAAGAGCTAGGGTTTGCAACTTCTCTAAGGGTGTAAGCCCTTTTACTTCCTAGAGCATGAAAAACCTATAAAGGTAAATCTAGGAGGGTGTAATCCCCTTTAATCCTCCTAGCAACCTTTGCTAAAGTATGCTTATTCAAGATAAGGATGGATCTTAGTAGAGGGTGTATTCCCTTATACTCCTGCTAGGGTTTAGACAATAATAACCATGAAACAAGAAGAAGCACTAACATTATGCAGAAATTTCTTACCAATTTCAAGAGATAGCAAGAAAAACCTTGTTTTACCAAGAATATTCCACCATAATAGAAAGAATCAAATATCCAATATATAGGGAACCATGTTTTACTCCAATAAACAAGTTAAATCATCACAAGATAATCAAAGAGAGAGAGATATGCAATTTTCCCAAAAAGGGCGAAAATTCTAGCCAAGTTTGTCACTCAAGAGAGAGTGAGTTGTGTCCAAATAAAAAAGACAAGGCCTATATTTATACTAGACCTTGTAAAATTAGTTTGGCCCCATAATTTAGTGTAAAACAAAAAATAAAGAGGCTAACCTCCTTAATTTTCCCCTTTACACATTATAAATTCAAAATTTACATAAAATATTCCCCTAAAGGGGTGAGGTCATGCCCTAGGGAGGGGATTTTAGCCTCTAGAAGAAATCGTTAGGCCTCCAAAGGCCATGGAACAAGCCATATAGTGCTCCAATGCATGGAATGAGTCTCTCTCTCCCCATAAAATCATGTCACGTCATCATCAAGACATGAGGCCCCCATCATGCGCTAGGATCCAAGTGACGTCATAATCCTAGAAGGGTGATGCCTTGAACTCCAAAGGAAAATGTTGGGGCTAGAAAGGGCTAGTATATCACCTCCAAGGGACGATTAAATGAATTCAAAGGAAACATCCTTCATCCCAATTTCTAAGAAGAAAGGGTGCATCATTCAACCTGTGGGATTCAAGCCCCAAATGAAAGTCCAAGTGACCTTGTTCCTTCATGAAATGACTTCCACTTGTCAAGGCCCTGCAAAGAAAAGAAAATTCTCCCTCCAAGAGATCACAAGTCACAAAAATCATGTCAAGTAATCCATATATAATAAAAGAACCACTCAAACATGTGCATCAAATCCATCCTCTCAAAATAAACAAATGCTCAAAGACCTTATACAACTTCCCAAATTTAAGTATGGGAGGGTTATCATGATGACCAATTGGGTGAATCCTTACCCAAGTCAAGGAGTGTTTCCCAGGTGGACCCTCTCTAAGTCATGTGAAGAGTATGATGTGGATGGGGGGTAATACTTTTGGGCATGGGGTTTCTTGGCATACAAGGGCTCATATTGTCTCATTTATGGGTGCATTTGTAGAGTGTGTGTTTCCCTTCATATTTGATGCATGATTTTTCCAAAACATTTTTTTCCATTAGTTTATTAGAATGTTTCCAAGTTGAAGTTAAAGTGGGCTTCTACCTAATCATGAAAAACATTTCCCACACACTCTCTACCTTGGTTGGTATGTCCAATTAGTTATTTATTTTATAGGTGAAACCACTGCTCAGTGTCTTTCCAAGGTGTTTTCCCTTATTCTTAAGTACAAAGTATATCAAAGACATTTTAAGCACATAATTATCATGAATAAACATATAATCCATCATATAAAGTAACTGATGAAGGTGGGTGGGGGGGAGAAAATTTTGCCAGAAAGAATGACCACAAGCCTGATCCACCCAACGCTGAATAGGGATACCATGTGTAGGTGATGGCTCGTATTCATCCTCAATTGCATGATCACTACTTTTGTTTTCTATGAATCCTTCAATGAAAAAATTTCGAAACACTTCCCAAGTGGTAATTTCTTGAGGAGGGGTTTTTTTGTACCACTTGTTGGATTTCCCTAAAGAGTAAAACTGCATGCACACATCCTTTGAAAATGTGGGAAGCCATTTTATAGAACCCTTTTGAGAGGATTGTTTAGAATGTTCATCAGATAATAGTTTTGAAACCTCCAAAGGATGATTCCCAAGGTGTGGTTGGGTATCAACATAAGTATGTTGTAACAAGGCATCCTAAATTTATTCTCATATAATCATCGGGCCACCAAATCCCTGGATCATCCAAATAGGAAGACATGTTCACTAAAGATGACAAATCAACATTCATTTGAGAGATGTTTTCAATGTCATAAATGGGGTCCTTATCAAAAAGGATACAAGCCATGTCCCACTTATGCCTTCCAACACATACGAAATCATCAATATTTTGATCAACTGTATCATTGGAACTGATTGCTTCTTCACAAGGCTTGAGAACTTCATCTTCCTCAAGATGGAGAATAGACACCAAAGCTTCGTCTATGCCTTCAGGATCAAAAAATTCATCGAGGTATTCATGGTAACTTTCTTCATAAACCTACTCTTCAAGCATATCTTCATCTGCAAGGGATTTCTCTTCAGTATATTCTTGAGATAACCCTTTTACAATATTCATTAGATGCTTAGTGGCTTCATCAACAACTTATTCCTCTTCCATGCACAAAATTGTCTTCAAGATATGGTAAGTTATGGTCAAGGGTTCATCCCATGGTGCCATAATTCCATTACCTGAAATGACACTTCAATGGAGTCGCCAAATGAGCTCAAGTCTCATCAAAATAGGGAAAGGTTAATTAGGGAAAGGTGGGTTTTTAGGTTGTGGTGTCGCCAGATGAACTTAGAAATTTCACCAAAGAAAAAGGGAGAGGGAACTTCCCTCATGTGGAGTCACCAAGAAAACTATGGAAAGGCTTTGGGATATCTTATGAAAGTGTTTTTGGGGATCGAAACAGGATTCAAAATCCTCCCCCGCAATGACACCAAAATGTTATCGCACCAATTGTAGGTTGGTAAAATCCTTACCAAAACCATAGGAATGTGACAAATGTGAGAGTACCTACCCATTTTCACCTTACATAGACACTCCCCTCGCTTTAGTGATGATAAATCACCACAAGGGGTGAATCCCAATGATCCTAGGGGAATTGATATGTAAAGTGAGAAGATGATGGTGAAAACCCCTATAGGTCATATTTGGAGAGATATAAAGGATTGGAAATGAAGTCTTGTTGGTGAAGAATGGTTTCCAATCACTGAGTACTTGCACCATAGTGTTAGCTCTACCCAAAACAAGACAATTGATCGAGATACAAGCCTTAAACCAAGGGGAACAAGCTACAATAGTGTATATATATATATATATATATATATATATATATANAGAGAGAGAGAGAGAGAGAGAGAGAGAGAGAGATCAACAATATAATGTGTTAATAGCTACTAATCTAACCATCAAAAGCATCAAACAATTATTGAATGATGAAGTACTAAACATGTAGATAACATTCCAATACTTGAACACAAGATTTAATGGTAAAGTAGGGCTGAAAAATGATATTATCAGCAATGTATTAGGGTCGTCTTATGGCTGTAGAAAAAAATTTCTACAACAGAAAAATCAAACCACTAAAATCAGCAAACAATCCACCCAAAAGATAGCCAATGACACATAGATTAGTTATGGCATCTTGCAAGCAAATTTTAATGGTAGAATATTGAGAAATGAAATAGTTTAGGTGAGCTTTGTTGCAGACCTAATGGCTGTAGCATTAAAGTTATTACAACAATGAATTCCTTGGCTAAAATACGATGCCCTTAGGGAATAAACAAGCTTATAACACTAAGAGAAGATTCCAACTTGAACAAATGCAATATCTCGGAATTTCATGTATACCAATGCAATGGTTTTATATCTCTAATGCAAGTASATTATTGCCTATTCAATTTTGTGATGGAGTCTCTTTTGTAAGATCTAGATTTTTCAACTTCTCTAGGGGTGTAATCCCTTTTACTTCCCATAGCATGCAAACCTAGCAAGGTAAATCTAGGAGGTTGTAAGCCCTTTTACTCCTCCTAGAAACCTTTTCTAAAGTATTTTTATTCCAGATAATGATGGATCTTAGTGGAGGGTGTATTCCCTTATACCCCTCCTAGGGTTCATACAATAATAACCATGAAACAAGAATAAACACTAACAATATGCAGAAATTTCTTACCAATTTCAAGAGATAGCAAGATGAACCCTGCTTTACCAAGAATATTCCACCACAATAGAAAGAACCAAACATACAAGAGACAGTGCACCACTTTTTCCTCCAATAAACAAGTTAAAACATCACAAGAGCATCAAAGAGAGAGAGAAATTCAATTTTCCCAAAGAGGGTGAAAATTTCAGCCAAGTTTCTCACTCAAGAGAGAGTGAGTTATGTCCAAAGGAAAAAGACAAGGCCTATATTTATACTAGACCTTGTAAAATTAGTTTTTCCACATAATTTATGGTAAAACAAAAGATTATACAGGTGAATATCGGTGGTCACCCACCTCTTCCAACTGGATCACATACATTTTTCATCTTGACAAGTTTTTTCTATCCTTTCGGGTCCTAACTTTTGGGGTCGTTTTGAGGCCCTACACAACATTTTTTGGGATCGCCATAGTCACATTGTAGATAAAGTAAAAGTGTGATGGAAAAATGTGTAGTGCTCAGATAAAAATTTCCAATGGGATATCGTCTGCCTAAAATGGAGATCATATGAAAAAGTTACGACCACAAGAAGTTGATGTACCAACTTACCCTATCAAGGCCCACATGAATTTTGGTGCTTCATCTCCTAGGGTTATTTTTTTTTATGTATAGGGTTTTCGAATTACTTCTTGATGCTGAAAAATCTTGGAGGCCTCATTTTAATGTGCTCAGGAGGATACGTGCAGTCGCCACATCTCTTCTCAGAGATTAGCTACCACCATTCGAGAAAGACTGTTTCATTCTACATTTTACAATTTCAGAAGATTTATTTATTGAATAGAAGTTAAGTTGCATTGTATCTCTGTTATTGTTCTTTGTATATCTGTTTTGATGTTATGGATCTATATTTCATTTTGTTCTGCTCATAAATCCAAATCAGTGGTATCAGATCAGTCTGATCTTCATTTGTTTCTATGTGCATGTCCCTGACGAGGTCAGGTTATAAGAAGTTGGGACTCAAACTAGTTGAGCCTTTGCAAGAACCTCACTGAACCCGACAACCGCCCATGGGGGAAGAAAAGAGAGATGATGGGGTAGGAGATCCATTTAAAATGTTGTGTGAGGATGCCCTGGTGCGACATAGGAATGAGACAATGGATGATTTTGTGAAAATCCTTCGACGACTTCCAACAGGCGATGCATCTTCCTTGAACGGAAGTGTCACCCCCTTCAAGGTACATATCAATTTTGATATTCCTATATTTGAACGTCAAATATATGTAGATGTTGTAGACAAATGGTTAAACCTTATATAAGGGTATTTTTCTATCCATAACTTTTCCGATAGAGAAAATATTACATTTGGGCTCCTTAAGGTCATCCCCCATATCAAAGATTGGTGGGAGAATTTTTATGAGAAAAAGGAAATAGAGGAATATATATTATTTGTAGTCGCACCCACTTGGGTTTCTTTCATGGATGTTATTAAGGAATAATACTACCCTGTTGGAATTTATGTCAACTTATATACAAGATGGACCACACTGTGGAAAGAAAGGGACCAAACAGTCCCATAGTTCACCAATGTCTTCTATAACTTGTGCACCAAGATGGGTATCAAAGACTCTGAGCGACATATGGTGCTTAAGTACTGCGGCGGTCTGTATAGATACATCTAGACAGAAATGGAGTTTATGTACATCTCATACTTGGGAGAGGCCTATCAATATGCTATCAAAATTGAGTAGAAGCTTAAACAACAGACGCGGTAGTTTGGATCTGTGAACCCTTCACAGTAGAAGAAGAGAAAAGGTGGCCCCAAACTACATAACAAAGGGCATAGCAAGGATGGATAGCCTCAAGACAACTAGTCTAAGCTCAAAACAAAGAAGGATAATGGAAAGATAAAGAAAGACACTGGTAAGTGGTGCAAGTTCCATAAGATCCCCTGGCATAACACCACTAAATTTTGCTTAAAGAAGTCATTGGTGGTCGAGGTGAAATCCTATAAATTAGATGTGGGCTCCGACTCTAAGTTAGAACCAGAAAAATGGAGACGAATCATTGACATAGAACCCAGTTCCACCATTTTTACCACTGTTACACATTATTTTTTTCACCCTTATGACTGTTAATTATGTAAACCTATCCTTTGTCTTTAGAAGGATCAATGGCCTGAATTCCTGAAGAAAGAAGGGAGAAGAAGTTTGCCTGAGAGAAGAAATTGTATTTTCCTTTGTAAAAACCCTATTAAGGAAGATCTTTGTAGGCTGCACTATACATAGGATGCGGCGATGCGTGATTGTCGCACCCTTCTCTAAAGCTAGACTGTGACGTCATCACAGGCTGCACTATAGCTAGGGTGCGACGATTTCTATACCTGGGAAAAATGAGCATCTTCTTGATGCTTCTAGAAGGAGAAGCTTCTATTGTGAGGTGACCTGAATGGTTTGGATCTTACTCGCTTTCATGATTTAGTGGGATCATCCTAACCTCCTCACCTTATCCTCTTCAACTTATAAAAGGAGAGGAGCTCTCATGGAGAAAGTTAGCTTGGATTCTTTGGAGCTTGTATATTGGCTTTGAGCTTTGCTTTGTCAATATATATTGTGAGTAGATATAAGATCTACAGTCTCAGAATCCATGGATTAGAAGTGTGTGGGAAGCAAGGAACTGTTGGAAGGAACCTGACAACATCAAGGCACCTGGTTGTATCTTTCTTCCACATTCTTTAATACAGATATACTTTTCTTTCCTATATGAATGTTATTTGTTCATATTGTACGATTCCTTGATCATGTACATAGTTTCATATCAAATAGACTCTGTTATTGTTGTCTTCGTTGGCTTGTGTTATTTTGTAGATATTTATCCATAAGCCTCGTGATGGAGCTTGGATTGCATTGGTGAAGTGGTATCTTCAATATTTAAAAGGTATGTTCTATATCCATTTCTCATTTGATAATTGAAATCTAAGGAAAGAGTAGTATATTGTCTTGTTTTGTCATAGTTTCGTAGTGAAGCTAGGGGGATTGATTTGTGTCTATACTTAACAATTAGCTCGATAACAACTACCAAGGTCCATCTTGGTGAACCTGATGAACCCGAGGAAGGAGAGCACCTCTTTCATTCACAAATGTGAGTGAAGGTTACTTCGTTGTACTTCATCATTGATAGTGGTAGCCAAAAGAACCTCAAATCAACAGAGGTTGTGGAGTGGTTGGCTCTGCCAACAACACCACACCCAAATTCGTACACTTTTGAATGGCTCCACTAAGGGAGAAATCTCTGCGTCATCCAACAATGTCACCTTCCCTATGGAATCAAGCCCTTCAAAGATGAGGTATTGTGTTATGTCACCCTCCTTAAAGTTTGTGATGTTCTTTTGGGCCAACCTTATTTATGGAAATTTCATGTTGTATATGAGTTTAGGCCTCATAGTGTAATTATTACTTTGGATAGTAAATTGTATAGGATACCCAAGGTAGTCCCACCTACTACCATTTCCTTGATCTCTTCCAAGAAATGCAGGAAAGTCATCTCTCGGACCGAGAAGTTTTTCTTCTTTGTGATTCGCGCTCAAAGTGAGAAAAAGGTTGCAGCCACATCCATGGCCTCCACATCAGGTCTCTCCATGTAGCAGAAGCAAGTGGATAAGATAATGGAAGAATACAAATATATCTTCTCCTCACCCACTGGGGTATCTCTGCACTATCAGGTCAATCACTCAATCCATCTCACCCCCACACACCGCTACCCAATGGGCCATTCTATCACCACTCTCTGTCAGAAAATGAGGAAATCAAG
>SNQJ01S0019598.1:58238-100778 GCA_010110895.2 Picea sitchensis
ACCTTTTGAGTGGGTTAGCTTGGGATTCTTTCACCATTTCTTTCAATTTTTCAAGTTGTAAGAAGAGCTCAATCTTGGGGGTCCAAGAGCCCTCCCTTGGAGGAAGAAGGGACCCAAAGTCCCCTTTCTCTTCGGTGTTTTATTTTCACTAAAAAAATCCTTTCCATTGGTGACATGAGTCTTGTTTTTTTCTTGTTCTTGTGTCCTTATGCACAATATTTTAATTGTTTTTTCCCTTCCTAGTTTAATTCTTAGCTTAGTATTTTATGTTTATTCTTCTAACCCTTTCCTTTACTGTTGTCCTACTTATCTAACCCAACTAAGATTGTAAGCACCTCTATTTTTCTCATTTAGGTGACAAAAGAGGTGCAACAACCACGCTTCTCATCACTCTCAACATTGGGTCACCCCCGAGCTAGGACTAAACTCCACCCGGGTAAACGGATTCCTAACCAAGATGATCCATCTCAGACAAAAGGAAATACTCTGTCACAGGTGCCAACTCAAACTAACAATGTACAGTCCCTCATTTTCCACATGCCTATCCCAACCTAGGAAGTGTTCCTCTTCTCTTCTCAACAGTCCTTCGAATGCCCCACTTCTTTTCCATGCTTCAACAACAGGCCAGATAGGAAGTCTCAGAGCCCTGTATTTGTAGTTTGACACCTTCGGGAAATCAATTCCCAACAATTATCTCACCTAGAGAGAAATTCTCACGGACCTAACAACCCACCTATTCAATATCCCATAGACCTAACAACCTACTTCTTCAGTCCAACTCCTAATCTAACCAGGTATGGGTATAGGTATAGGTACAATGATAGGAAGGTACAGATATAGTTACAGGTATATGTATAGGTACAGAAAGGTATCGAGGAAAACTAAATAAGTGAGTGAATGATCATGGAATGAATGGGAAAATGAACTACATCCAAGCTATATGTATGTATGTTCCTAACTTGACACTTGTCATGTTGAGAGCTACTTTGGTCCACTTTTCCCCATCCTTGAAATTTAGGATAAAATAATTATCCAAACTTTATACTTTAAGGAATATTAACATAATATTCCTTTTTGACTTAAGCTCCCTAGCTTAGCCCCTTATCCTTAATTTTTAGCCCCCCCTTTCCCTAACTATTGGATTTTAGTCCCCCATACTCATTTATCATGGCCGGTCTACACGCAACGATGTATTATATTAATGATATGAGTATTTACATATACAAAAATAGGCTCAATGGCCTTTAGCATCTAGGCTCTTCGGCCTAATTCAATACATAAGCCTCCTAGCTTATAATAACTGGCTCACCATCCTATAAAACACAACATATACACAAAATATCCTTGACCTCAAAATCATACGCATTTAAGTTTGTTGCACGCGGTATCCTGGAATGTGCAAACTTCATCATTTTAGTGTGCAATACATGTGTGCACTATACCATGGAAGGTGCATACACAAATGATATCAAACAACTCACCAACTTAAGTACATTTTCATTTACATTTACAATTGGGGTTCGTCCTAGGGGTATTACATCTTTCAAGTCAAAAGAAGGTCTTTTTGAATGGTTGGTGATGCCCTTTAGCTTGAAAAATGCCCCAATAACTTTCATGAGGATGATGGACGATATATTGTGGCCTTTCAAACATTCTTTTGTGGTGGAATATTTGGATGACATCCTCATCTTCAGCAAGATTTGGGCAGAACACTTGCAGCATATTCAGTAGGTTTTGCACACTCTGCGGCAACACAAGCTATATTAAAATTTGGAAAAATGCTCCTTCAGCATGAACAAGGTCTATTACCTAGGCTACAATATTGATGAGCATGGGGTGCATGTTGATCTAGCCAACATCCAGGTCATTCATGACTAGCCAGTCCCAACCATACTCACTAAGCTTCATATCTTCTTATGCCTTGCCAATTTCTATCCCAGGTTCATGTTTGGATTCTCCCACATTGCATGGGCCCTTAGCCAAGTGACCAAGGGTGGTAGCAAGTAAAATTTCATGTGGGGTCAGTTGCAACAGAAAGAGTTTGATTATCTGAAGTAGCATTTGTACTCAGCCCCAGTGTTCTCATTACCCGACTTGAAACAACCTTTTGAGATTGATACAGATGCTTCAGACTATGTTGTGGGTGCAGTTCTCACTCAGCATGGACATCTCGTTCCCTATTATAGTGAGACACTCTCAAATACCATCTGTAAGTACCGCACTTACAATAAATAAATGTACTAAATTGTACAAGTGTGTCGCCAGTGGAGGCATTACATTCTCGGGAAGGAGATAGCCACCAACACTTATCATAAGCCTCTTCAATTCATGAAGACACAAGGAAAATTTCAAAATGACCGCCATCAGAAGTGGTCCACATACATTCAACATTTCCATATCAACATCAAGTATAATACAGGAAGCACCAACTGCATCATTGAATGCCTCAATCAACCTCCAGTTGTAGCACTAACCACAGTGCTACACTCCTACAAACATGAGACCTCCATATGACCCCAACTCTATGAGAGAGATCCTGACTTCACCACTACCTACCATATGCTGGAAAAAAACACAGTTGTCATTGATTTCCATCTTTAGAACAGGTTTTTGTGCCATTTGGGCCATCTATGCATCCCATCAAGTGAGCGAGCGAAGCTGATTTGGGAATCTCACTACAGTCGAGTGGAAAGACACTTCAGTGTAGAAAATATAGTGGAAGTATTACTACATTTCTATAAGTCGAAACTTCGACAGAGTGTTAGAAAGTATATCAGGTCATGCATGACCTGCACCATTAGCAAATGAGACATTAAGAAACAATCCATGTACACCCCTCTGCCTACTCCTGATAGGCTCTAGGTATCCATCTCAATGGACTACATGTCAAGACTTCCTTCAACCAAGCAGGGAAATGACTGTGTTTTTTTGTTAGTTGATCGATTTTCCAAGATGGCGATTATGGCCGCCTGCAAGAAGAGAATCCCAGTGGAGGCCAATGCCAAGCTATTCTTCAAACAATTGTGGGTACATTTGGGATACCAAAAAACATCGTCTCAAATCAGGAAAGTTAGTTCCTCAAAACATTATGGTCGAGCCTCTTGTCACGGTTGGACACCAAGCTCACCAAATCCATGACCTTCCACCCCCAAACAGATGAACAAAATGAGGTCGTCAACAAGATGATCGTGCATATCTTATGCATGTACAATTCCAAGAATCCACGCACATGGGATGAGAGTCTTGCATATGTTCAACACAGTTACAACAAAGCCATACATAGCTCAACCAGCCACAACCCCTTTCAGGTGGAGTTGCAATTTGAGCCATTGGTTTCCATGGATGCTGCACTACCCCTTGCATCCACACAGGAAGAATCATCCCATGATAAAACTGAAGATGACAATGCCACTCGGTTCATTGAACAAATCCATCACATACGCCAATAGGTTCAATATATTTTTCATAAATCCAATGCCAAGTACAAGTAGCGCCATGATGAACATCGGGTGCCACACAAGTTTCAGGTGGGCGATAAGGTTGGTTGCATTTGCAGAAATAATTCCTTACAAGACCCCATCAGAAGCTTATTCCACTCTTCTATGGACCTTACACCATCACCAAGTTTTTTGGAGGCAATTCTTTTGAGCTCAACATTCCCCCCTTCCTTGGCTTGCACCCAGTGTGTAATGTGGACCTCCTTCGGCCATACTTTCCACCATTATTGGAAACCTCAGAGATAGAAGAAAAATTGACACTGACTAAGCTCAACCCTGAATTCATGGAATAGGAATCCATTCATCATATCATGGACACACGGGTCAAGGGTACTCGCCAAAAGAAGCTTCATCTTTATCATTTTGTCAAAGCACGGCAACTCCTCCACCAAGGCAAGTGGCTCACCCTGGGCCAAATTCAACAGACATTTACTCACCTAATGGGGGAACTCAATGAAATGGAGACCATTTCTTCCTAATGGTTCAGGATTGATCCAAGTGGATATTGGTGGCCACCCACCTCTTCCAACTGGCTCACATACAATTTTCATCTTAGCAGTTTTTTTCTAGCTTTTCGGGTCTTAAACTTTCGGGGTCTTTTTTAGGCCCTAAACACCATTTTTTGGGATCAGAACAGTCACATTTTTAATTGAATTAAAGTGTGATGGAAAAATGTGTATTCCTCGGATATACCTTTCCAACAATCTATCGTGCGCCTAAAACGAATATCGTATGCAAAAGTTATGACCCCAGGAAGTTGATGTACCAACTTACCCCATCAGGGCCCACATGACTTTTGGCGCTTCATCTCCTAGGGTTAGGTTTTAGTATTTCTATGGTTTTATGATTACTTATTGATGCTAAAAATTCCTAGAGGCCTCACTGAAATTTTCTCAAGTGAATGCGCATATCCACCACATCTCTTCTCATAGATTAGCTACCACCATTCAAGCAATATTATTTCATTCTCCATTTTACAGTTTCAATAGATTTATTTATTGAATAGAAGTTAAGTTTCACTATATATATGTTATTTTTCTTTGTGTATATGTGTTAATGTTATATATCCGTGTTTCATTTCATTTCACTCATAAATCCGGATCACGAAATAAGGAGGATGACCTCCTTAATTTTCCCCTTTACACATTATAAATTCAAAATTTACATAAAATATTCCCCTAAAGGGGTGAAGTCATGCCCTAGGGGGCACGTTTTATCCTCTAGAAGAAATCATTAGACCTCCAAATTTCATGGACCAAGCCATATAGTACTCCAATGCATGGAACAAGTCTCTCTCTCCCCATCAAAGCATGTGACATCATCATCAAGCCATAAGGCCCAGATCATGCGCTAGGCTCCAAGTGATGTCATAAGCCTAGAAGGGTGATGCCTTGACCTCCAAAGGAAAATGTTGGGGATGGAAAGGGAAATTATATCACCTCCAACAAACTATTAAATTCCTTCAAAGGAAATTTCCTTCATCCCAGATTCTAAGAAGCAAGGGTGCTTCATTCAACCTTTGGGATTCAAGCCCCAAATGAAAGTCAAAGTGACCTTGTGCCTTCACAAAATGACTTCCATATATCAAGACCTTGAAAATACAAGAAAATTATCCCTCCAAGGGATCACAAGTCACAAGGATCATGTCAAGTAAGCCATATATAATAAAATAACCACCCGAACATGTGCATCAAACCCCCCCTCTCAAAATAAACAAATGCTCAAATACCTTATACAACTTGTCAAATTTAAGTATGGGAGGGTTTTCATGATGACCTATTGGGTGAATCACTCCCCAATTCAAGGAGATTTTCCTAGGTGGACCCTCTCTAAGTCATGTAAAGAGTATGAGGTGGATGGGGGATAATACTTTTGGGAATGGGGTTTATTTACATAGAAGGGTTCATATTGTCTCATTTATGGGTGCCTTTGTAGAGGGTGTGTTTCCCTTCATATGCAATGCATGATTTTTCCAAACCATTTTTTTCCATTAGTTTGTTAGAGTGTTTCCAAGTTGAAATTAAATTGGGATTCTTCCTAAGCATGAAAAACAATTCCCACACACGCTCTACCTTGGTTGGCATGTCCAATTAGTTATTTATTTTATGGGTCCCTCAATTTGTTTTTAGAAACATTTCACTATTCTCAATATACCTAGATGATCATTTGGAAGGTTTTATGATTGGATTTTTTTTTTTTTTAGCTACAATCCTTTGGGCATTTACCCCCTTCTTCCCATGAAATGAGGTACAAACCCTTCTTGTGTCAATGTGGCCTGAAAACCCAAAATATGAGGAAATGAAGGGAAGGAAACATGGAAAGTAGCAATTATGTGTGGGAGTGGTACAGTGACTCATGAAGGAGACCCAAAGTAGAAACCCTTTCCCCTAGGGTGACCACTTACTAGGACAACAATGTCAACCACCACGGTGAATAAAGGAAAAGACCATAATTTCCAAGAAAACGTTTTCAAGATCAAGAAAGGACCCTTTTCAACATATTCAAATGCTTCATTTATTAAAATGACACTTACCACAACACTAGACTCGTTACCTCATGGAGAACGAACAATTTTCCTCTGTGAGCCAAGCTGGTGTAGTTAATGGTGCAGCCATCGATCACGAGGTGATGAGTGGTGTGATGTGGGGATCTTCTTGTTGGTCTATCTCCCGGTACTCCATGTCTTCAACCTGTTGATGGGTCTCAAATCCCTAGTTCAACAGTAGGAACCAAACCCGCCACTGAGACCCAATTAGACTCTGCAACATTTGGAATGGAATGGTTCTCCAGATCTTGCGATCTGACCAATTAATCGATGGGATTTAACGTTTCCTTGTGAAGGCTCTTCCTTCAGTTTAGACTATCTCTTTTTTTATTTTCTCTTGGATGAGACCGATGTGAGGTGTAAGACAGTATAAACCAACTTGGAAACAAAACATAATTAAGTTCTAACTATTGGGGAAGAGGCTGAGATTGGGATAACTCGCTACTCAAACATCCAGACGACAATTTTATACCATGAGCCTAGTACTAATACGTTAACCATGTGAGAATCCAATTACTGTCTGAGATTACTAATTATCAGAAAGAAAACACATATGCAATAAGATAACAACAAGAAAAATAATTCATCTACCATAATCATTCATCACATAATCACACAATGATTCATCATCTTCATCATTAAAGAAAAGAACAACAAAGCATTGCACTAGATAACTTGACAATAAATTGGACAGCTCTTACTTGTTACATCTATTCATGAAATGAGAAAGGAAATAGTTCTTCTCTGCGTCCACTCACACATGCATTTGATGAAAATAATTTTTTCTTTGCTCTAGAAGCACTTCTCAATTCATAGCAGCTTCAAAATAATTCTTAACAACTAGAAAAAAGAGTTCTTGCAACAATCATCAACCCTAAAATAATTGGTCGATGTCTTTATTTATAATGTAAAGTTTAACTGAAATTAACGGCTAAGTGAAGATTAAGAAAAACAAAATTCACGATGTGGCATCCTATACTAATAGTTTCTTTAAAAATCAGCCCAAGAAATCCCTTGAAAAGGGTGATTTCTCTTGTACTCAGACCAACTGATAAATAGATCTTCACAAGTTTGGGCCCATGGAAATTTGTGTTTTTCCATCAGAGCCGCATGTATTCCTATGATTTCCATCACATGCGTCTGATACTTCACTAGACTGGAGTTTATCTATTGTAGCATGGTTCAAGCTCTGATTGAATTTTCTGCAAATCGATGCACTTGCCCTGGCCTCGCGTCGGTCATCATTGCAAGCTCTTCGGTCCATAGAAAATATTGTTTGGCATGTGACTCAACTATGTTGCTTAGGTTGACGAAGTTGTTGAGGGTGCCTAACTCAAGGAGTCTGATATCCTTCATTACTTTATTAATTTGATCCCATTGCTTCTTGCATTTGATCCACTGCTCTTGGATTTCACAGTGTGGGTCCCGAGACATCTTAGCCCAGTACTCGGTTGATCTCTTCATGCGATTAAGACTACTTTTTCCTATCGTTTGAATGCCATGTTCTTATTTATATCGGCCATGTTGGACTGCACCAATGTACTCGAGTCTTTCTACTTCTTATTGCACCCTTTCATACCATCGTTCCATATCCTTGCATGTCACAAGTGCCATGAGAGTGTCCTCCTAAAACTCAACTATTTTTGCAGTTAAATGGTGTCTTTCTTTCCTGAACTCATTGTAAACTTCTTAGAACTCACCTTTCAAGTACACAATGGTTTGTGTGGTGCCTTTATAGTATTCGGTGAGATGACACAAGTGTTCTAGCTCCTTTAGGGCAGCGACTAGCTACTTTTCATCCCTTTTGGCCCTGTCCAAGGTGGCCTCTGAGAGTTCCTTCCCCATGACGATAAGTTCAATCGTTCAGGCGTCTACTAAGTTTATCAAGTACTCCTCTGTAGTAAAAAATATGGAGTTATCCAATGTGATATTTATTTTCTTTGTAGTCCTTTGAACGATGGCCTTTCTCTTTCAATCATAGGAGATCGCATAAAATCTGCTACCTCATCTATCATCTCGGGTATCTATTAATCGCCCCATGTGAGTATGGTTCCTAGGCTATCGGTGGTGTATACTTATTCAAGATCAGGCTCCTAAAATTTCTCGTTGTTCCTTGAAGACTTGGCCTCTACCTGTCACTCGTCGGGGGTTTGAGTATTGAGCGAAATAGTGACGTCAGGCACAGACTTGTTACTTACTTGCTCATTGGTCGTAGAACTGTTGATTTCCTTTCACGTGGATTCTTTCTGTGTCTCATCCAATTCGGGCTTGTCCTTCAGATTTTCTCTAGTCTCCGATGTGTTGGGTTTTTTTGTTTCAAGGCCACTTTTAGCTTCTATTTGATTTTTCGGGACCTCCTTTGTTTTCACTTTGGGCTTAGGAGAATAAGTCTTCTCAGGCCCTTTTTCCTCTTGGACACGCACAGGGTTGTCGTGAGATGACTCTAGGATTTCATCGTCACTATATATATTTATAATCTTTCTCAAAGGATTAGGCACGCGTGTTTCTACTGACACCCAGCCTGTCTCTAGTTGATTCGTCCCACCTACCGGTGAATTGACCAGCAATGTTGTAGATTCAGGGTCATCTGACCTGTTGGTGTTACCAAGGTTTGTAAACTCAGGGCTTCTTGGCTCCATCAAGCTTCCTTCTGGGCTATCAGTTGGAAGCCTAGGTGTTATGATGAGGTATGGATTATCCTGCATCCACTTCCTTAGCAGCTAATCATGCATCCACTTCCTACCGAGGATTCCTGATAAACTTATGTCACTTTGATGGCTTCTTGGGGATTTCCCACCACTTCGCTAGGTTCAGATGATACCCTTCCTTCTCGGGTCCTGAGAATTTATTGAGTCATTTTCTCCAAGGATGTCACTTTCTCCTCCCAACTCATTTCCTTGAATCTGGTTGTTTTAGGATCATCCATCCTTTCCACCACCTCATTCCAATCTTGGGCATTTTCGGTGAAAATTTCATCTTCAAACCAGTCATGGGAATAAGGCCAACAAGATGATACCTGTGATGCATGTTTTAGGACCAGACCCTTGGGACCGTACTTGCGAAAATGGCCAGTCTAGAATCAGAATTCCAATTGACTTATCCCTTCTTTCTTAGCCTACGCGGTGTCCTTGACCATGTAGAAAATAATATCAAACCCATAAGGTATGAAGCCGGCTTCTTGTCTTTTACTAAAGTGGCGTTATAGCCTTGCAGAATGGTCTGATAACAAATTTCCCCTAACACTAGTCGATCAGGGACATATATGGGTAACAGATGGAATGCTCCTATGGCACCAAAAACCCTGATGTAGGTCTCATGCTCATCTATATACTAGTGACCTACTTTCAATACAACCTTTTTTGCTTCATCCGACAGCTTTGGACACTCTTTCTTGAACAACAATGAATAAATGCATGCAATAAACTGGTCATAGATAAGAGAAAAGGATTTATTTTACCTGTTTTCCCATAAGATGTTGAAGTATACATGGACTGGGAGCTTGGATGAGTGTTAGTTTAAGTTCATTCCAGAAAAAACGTTCCTAGCATAGATGACGTCCAACAAATATGAGGCCATGTAGAAGGAAAGGGTTTCTCCCTCTTTCGGCGTTTGGGCTTGTCGTATGCAAGTGCTCAGGTGTTTGGAGATGATTGCACCCCAATTGAAGATCGTGCCTGAAATGGCTACCGTTTAAGCTAGAGGCATCCAAGCCTCTGAAAACCGGGAGAAATATTTCTCCCCATGCAATCTGCAAAGGAGATCCATTAGGTATATATACAGCTCCCTCAGGCTAGCCGTTGGGTACCAGTCGGAGGTCCGATTGGTGAAATTTTTATATTCTCTCCACCAATATGACATAATCTTGTTGGTGTCATTCTTTTGATAGAAGCTCAAAAAAAAATCAGTGCTTAAACATTCCTCTGGTTCCCTGAGTTTGTAGTAAATCTGAACTTCTACTGGGAGGAAGACCACGACGCATCCACCATTGTCATTGTTAATTAAACACCTATGTGCATCGGTGTGATCAATAAGCCATTTCAAGAGTTTGATGTAGGGAAATATCAGAGTCATTCTTGCCACCATGTGAAAATAGGCCTTGCATACATTCGGGATAACTTCATCGTCGAGTCTTCTCATATCAGGATCGATGTGCGGGGTATACTCAAGGGGTTCTTCCTTTTTTATTTTCTTAAACAATTCTTCCCAGCGAGGGAATATTGTTTTGTCCCCAATGTTTGCCTCTGTGTCTCCAAAGGCCGGGGGATGTAAGAAGGCCTTCTTGGTGGTTGTCTTAATGACGGGCACCAGTTTTGGAGCGAATTCCAATTGCCTTGCAACTACTGGGGAGGAACCTTCTCCCGCCTCTAGTTCTTTCAACTTTGGTGCTCTTGGGGATTTCCTAGTGGTGGGTTTCTTCGAAGGCATTGTTTCTACAACTGTAATGCTTACTAAAATTGTTGTTTAATACTCACTGAACCTTGGAAGCATTCTTTGGATTGCTAGTATTTCTCCTCTATGTGCTCTAAACTCCTTGCCACGCAGAATAGGTTCATACACAATGAATCAAAATAATATAACGGGAGAGATCCTATCAGTCGTATCAATCAGTTAATATGAGTAATGAATGCAATTCAAAACAAACTACCGTCGGATCTCTGCAAATAAATTCTAACTTGGTTGACAGTGGAGGGAGATACATTGTATCGGCAAGCTTAAACGGTCCCATTTGATTTGCACACGAATTAGCAACTAGTGCACGATCCACGAATTATCTAACATTTTAAATGTGTCGTACCTAACATATATTAGGGCTAAAACGTCTCATCACGTCGTGTCCCTCTGGTGGACAGATCAGGGATCAGTGATATCCTTATGTATTGTTCCATTGGTGTCCTCCTAAGACAATATCCGGTGTCGAACGCTATCGGGTATCGATGATCAAGGATAGTTCAAGCACATTGTTTCTTTGTGGGTAATCATCTTCGCAAATCTCCAACATCGAAAAAATTTCGGGAGTCAGTGATCGACGATACTACTCTTTTACTTGTGTGACACTTACTCTTCTCATTTTTCTATCGATGCCGAATGGATCAGTCTTCGGTGATATCTTTAGTGAAGCTTATTCACGGAGACAAGAGACCTCATTCTACCGACGCCGGTGAAATTTGGAGCTCGGATATTTTGGTTTCCTCAAGCAATTTTCATCACTTTTAATCTTTCCCAATGCCGAATTTTCTAAGCGCACTGGGGAAAACTTTAGATTGTGGATTCCTTAAGTAAATTTTAGTCCCTTTTAAAGTTGAGATTATTTTCACATGTTCAAGTAGACTTTAAACGACTCAACATGAAAACATAAATGATAAGCACATGCATCAGTTTCATACTAAAGCGCAATCAGATAGTGCGAAAGATCAAGTGGTACCCAAAAAGTAAAAAAATGACATAGACCTTTTTAGGGTGTTTTGAGCTCTCAATAAATGGTGATTCACTGGGTGAAAGCAAAATCTTTGTTCCTTCTCCAAGGCTCGACTGATACAGAAGTTGATGGAGAACCTTGATTGGTTTTGAATCCGAGCCTCTTTTACCTTTTCACTTTGAACTTATTTGGTTGATGCTTTCAGGTCTACCCATGGGGTTTTAACCTTTATTCCTCCTTCGTTCATGTGACCCTGACTCATTCCCTTTTAGAAAAAATCTAGCAAACTATTCACTAGCATGAAGCCTTTAGTTACCTTTGATCACTTGCTATGGTGTTTCTCCGCTCCCAACGAGCATCCATAGCCCCGGTGGAGTCACCACGACATCATAGACCTTGTTTCGTTTCCAATGAGCATCTATAGCCCCAACGGAGATATCTACATAACCTCTCCCACTATTCACTCGTTTTCTATAGTTTAACTTTATTTCGGTAGAATGCCCTGAGAAATTGAGAGAGGATGACATATGTTTTAATTTGCAAAGTGAGATGGTTAAGGTGAATTGTTTTCTACATTTTCTTTCTAGGTTCATGTAGTCCTTTTCGGCTTTCCAACTTTCCTTCATGGTCTTACCAAACCACTAAGCAGACACTTATGACATTTCTCCAAGGTTGTTCATTTGTGCAGGCTAGGTAGAGGACTCCTCAAAGCGACCGTAGGTTCCTAGATGCTTCTTGTGTTGTTTGTAAGCGACGATTTAGGAACAGAGTTCACTATGTCACATGATTTGATTTCGAACATTGTCTTTCTAAACACAACCTTCAAAAGTGAGGAAAACAAAACTGCAAAAAGAAAATAGATCAAAATCGCAAAGATCTATCTAGAACCGAAATCATGAAAACAACATACAAACAAAGGGATTTTTTTATTTTATTTATTTAATGAAATATTATTTTAGGGCCTGGCCATTCACTGGAAGGGCATTAGTTTCCCCCCTTAGATTCTGCAACCAATACGTGCCTACCCCAATATTTTCATCCACTTGGAAAGGTCCAAGCCATAGATTTGAAACTTAGAATGCTTCCCTTTCAGTTCATTTGCTCTATCCCACTTTAGGACTAGGTCTCCTACTTCGAATTTATTCTCTTTAGCCTTATGCTTATCGAACCATATTTTCACTATCTATTGGTGAGCTAGGAATTTTGACTTAGCCCTTTCTCTTTCTTCCTTCAGCATGAGCAGAGTGTTGATTCTTTGTTGTATGGACGATGAAGGCTCCTCATTGGAATCCTGGGATAGTTGAAGAGATGGAATATAGAGCCCATTTTGGAGGATGGCTTCTTTCCCCATAGACCAGAAAGTACAGGGAATTTCCTATAGCTTCTTTGGGTGTGACTCTATAGGCCCACAGAGTGTTATGGATTAGATTATGCCAATTCCTTTGGTTATCTACAACCATATTTTTTAATATCCTCACTAGGTTCTTGTTAGTTGATTATGCCACATCGTTTCCCTGTGGATAATAATTCATTGAGTACCTAATTATGATTCCTTTGTCCAGGGAAAACTCTGCTAAAAGGGTGCAAGAAAAATAACCAACATTATCAAAAACTAGGATAGAAGGGACACCAAACCTTGTTATCAGTTGTTGTTCTATGAATTGGATCACTACTTTTTCGCTTAAATGAGTCAAAGGGATGGCCTCTACCCATTTCTTGAAATAATCGGTAGTAATAAGAATGTACTTATGTTGTATTGAAGAGCTGGGTGTAATTTCTCCTATGATATCCAACCCCCATTGCTCAAAAGGCCTTGAAACAGTCACAGGTTAGAGTGGGATTGTTGCTCTCTTCTCCTTCCCTATGCTCATTTGACAGGTTTTACAGTTTCTAGCGTAGATATGAGCGTCTTTAAACAAGGTGGGCCAATAATAGTCGACTCTCATAATATTATGAGTGGTGGTGTTTCCTACGAAATTCCCCCTGGCAGGTCCATCATGGAGCTCCTTCAACACTTTGTCCATGTCTTCACGTTCGAGACATCTTAATAGTACCCCATCATAATTTATCTAGAAGAGTACCGAATTTATAAGGCGATATTGTGAAGATTTTAACCTGAGAGCTCTCCTTTCCCCAGGGTTGATATTTTCTGGACAAGTCCCATGGAGTAGGATATAAGTTAAATCCTTATACCAATACTCTTGTCCTAGGGATATGTATGATACTTATCCACACCATAGTTCCATTTCATTGTCCTAGGGATATGTATGATACTTATCCACACCATACTTGGTCTTGGGATTCGGACATAAGCCTGCATAACCCTTGTCGTTTTACTAGTTTGGCAGGTTTTATATCTATATCAAATTCTTGGACTACTGCCATCCAGTTCCCTCTTATTTCCCCCATTTCTTTTTGGTTAAACAAGGATCAATATACAGGGTGCGGCACAATCACTTTAGTGTGGTTCTTGAGGATGAAATACCTGAAATGTTTTACTGCCTTATATACCGCATAGGCCTGTTTGTCTATAGCGGGATAATTGAGCTTAGCTCCTTGAATCTTAGTACTCATGAATTACACTAGGGCCTCGTTGTTGTCATCATCCTTCTGAGTCAAAACTATAGCTAATGATTGGTCGGAGGCAAAAGTATAGGGGAAGAAGTATCTATTGAAATCGGGACTTCGCAACACCGGGGCCTGGGATATAGCATCTTTGATATTGCTGAAAGAATATTTTAGCTCATCATCCCACTTAAATTTGGCATCCTTTCGAATCATCTTTTGTAAGGGCTTGATTATTTCCGTGAAATCGGGAGTGAATTTCCCCACAAAATTGATTTGCACGAAAAAGGACTGCATAACTTTATTGTTATGGGGAAAGGGGAGTTGAGATATGGACTTCATTTCTAGGTCCATGTGAATGCTTGCTTGAGATATAATGTGACCTAAACTCTTACCTTCCTCGACATTGAAGATAGTTTTCTTAGGGTTTAAGGATATACTGTATTTCCTACACCTTTCGAAAATCTGAGTTAAGTGTTGGATGTGATCGTATCTATTCTTTGAATACACTGTTACGTCCTCTAGATATACTACCACACATTTATTGATTAGTCCCCAAAAATATACATCCATGGCCCTTTGGAAGGTCTCTCCTATGCTAATTAACCCGAAAGGCATTCATTTATAAGCAAATGTTCCCCACTTGGTTCGAAAGGTGTTTTTTAAACAGTCTTCCTTCGAAACCAGAACTTGGTTGTAACCTGAGAAACCGTGTAGTAGAGAGAAAATATCTGAGCCAGACACAGTCTACAGGAGTTTTTCCATCGGCGGGACTAGGTAATTGTCCTTTTTTGAATCTTTGTTGAGGTTCCTAAAATATATGCATAGGCGGATCTCTTCCGACTTTTTCCTCACCGAGACAAGACTTGCTACCCGTGAGGAATGCATAACCTGGAAAATGATCTTGTCATCTAAATTTTCTTTTAGTTCCTGATACATGAGAGGTTCCGGGGATGGGTGATACTTTCAGAGCTTTTGTTGGAAAGGTTTCACTTTGGTTTTTAACAGGATAGTGTGTTGAATGATGCGGTTATCATACATTTTCAGATCTCGATAGGACCATGCAAAGACATCTTGGTATTGTGTGAATAATTTCAGATAATCTTTCCTTTCCTCTTTGGATATATTCTTGCCGAGATTCACATTATTTGGGTTTTCTGAGGTTTCAAGATTTATAATTTCATGTGAGGGACAAGAGCTACCAGTCTTTGCATTTTTAGGCCCCTTAAATCACTCTTTTAGATCAAACAGATTTTCTAGATTAGCTATACCTTTTGGGATTGTGTGAGACTTTGATTTATCAACAAGTTGTCCTATCCTAGGATTGGTCTCTATTGATTTCTCTTGGAACACTTCATTGTCAATAGCCAAATCTTTGAAATTTTCTTGGTTAGTCAGGAAGTTTATGATCTGTTCATATCCTTCAAGGACTTTCCAATTATAAATGTTATTAGGCACCGACGGTTTATAGAGAAACTCCACAATGAATCGGGAGGCTTCATAATCTTCCAGAGGCGATAGCCTGGAAGCAGCTGTGGCCAAGGAGTCAGCAAGAATATTCTTTGCTCTGGGGATCACTGTAATATTGAAGGCTTCACAATGTTCTACTAACCTATGCACCTCTTGTTGATAGTTCTTCAGGTGAGGAGAATTGCAATGCATAGTATTCCTTACTTGTCTAACGATGATTTTGGAATCTCCGAAAACCTTCAATTCTTTGACATTCAAGTCTATAGCCTTCCTTAATCCTTGTACTAGAGCTTCATATTCGGCAGTGTTGTTTGTACATTCAAATTCTAGCCTACAAGATAGGAAATGGCGTTTACTGATAGGATCAATGAGGATGCACCTTGCTCCTGACCTTTCTTGTGATTTAGATCCATCAAAATATAAAGTCCAAATTTTTTAACGACAATCTCCCTTTTCCTTTTCCTTATTAATTTCTTGTTCTCCTATCTTTTGTTCTGTAATCTCTAGCGTAGGGTCTTGACCAAAAAGGGTGTCTTCTGTCGATATCGACGATTTCTCCTGAAAAACCATTTCAAAGTTTTGAGTGAGGGGGACATTGGACAAGAGAGGAGCAAAGTTTCTAAAGTGGGATTTGCAGGAATAATTACCCAAAATGGGGAACTTCGTGGACGAGGGTTCGTTAGGGGTTTCTAGATTAGTGATTGTGTGTTTCAAATATCTATCCCTATCGATTATTGATCATGTTCTTGTATCCCTTCAGTGGTAGCCAAAGGTGTGCCCAGTATGTACTGAAATATCCACTTAGCTTCTCAGACCAATCTTGACTCAATAATAACCCATAGGCCTTTGGAATATCTACCACAATGATGTCTATCACTTGCACAAACTTGGGGTGTGTCACTATTCTGATCATTACATCTTTGAGTTCTCCCATGACCTTGACCTGGGTTATGTCTAGTTGTATGACTTTTTTATCACTCTTGAGAGGAACAACATTTAATTTTTTGCAAATAGACAAAGGCATAACATTGGAAGACGCCCCATAATCTACCAAACAATTGTGAAGGTTTCTATTGAAGACTTCAAACGTTAAGAGGAATGGTGGGACAAAAGGTTTTTCCTTTTTATCTTCCGAGCAGGTGTTCACAGTTGGTTTTCTCACCAAATTTGTGGAAGATAGAGTTATTTCCTAACCATTTCCCGTGGTCGGGTTTTCTACTGAGTTCAAAAATTGTAATAGAAAGTCCTTCTGCTGAGGAATCCTGCATATGCCCATAACTGATATATTAGCCTTTAACTTTTTCAAATCTTCGACCACGTTGTAATCCATCTTGGGTGATTCCCGGGTATGGATTCTTATAGGGTTTTTAACAGGAGCGAAAGGTGTTTTCGTGTGATCAGTAGTTTCCTTACCTCTCGAGGTATGGGTGGAAACGGTATCTTTTGAGCCAGGCGTGTATGTATCACCGAGACCTCCACGGGTTGCTCCTGAGACTCAAATAGGTCATCGGAAGGCATGATCAGGTTGGGATCCCATATCAACATGGTCGTATCTTGTGGTGGATCAATCTCTTCCTAGTTAGCAATATTCATAGTTGAACTGCTTAGTTGTTCGATTAGGGAGACTTTGACTAAAAATCGATTGGCCATCAAATTCATGGCATGCACCCATTGAGGGCAGTCTCTTTCGGAGTGTTTTTCCTGATGATAAGTACAGAAAGAATCAGATGCAACATTCCCTATATAAATATTTAAGTTAGTTGGGGGAGGTTCAATTGCCTTGAATGGTGGGTTCCTCTTAAAGAAAGGCGTGTAGGGTCATTGGCCTTGGCTTCCCTCCCCTGCATTCCTCTTCATGTCTATGATATCGTTCGATAATTTCTTAACCATGCGTTAGAGGTATTCTATGTATCTGTTACTTTTGTTAGGAGTCTTATATGTTTGTTTCCCCAATGGTCTAGCCAAAAGGAGTCCTCTCCTGGGGAGAGGCTGAGCTTCTTTCTTAACTAGTGAGACCTAGCCCTCTTTACACCCTTTCATCTGGAATTCTATCATTTTGGCTTCTTCAAAATTTTCAGCCAGGGATCGCTTGGCGGCTCTTTTTACAAACATAAAAATAGAAGCTAAGAGCACGTTAACGTAAACCTCAATTTGCAATTCCTAGGTCGTTTTCGCTTCGGGGTGAAACTTGTTTAATATGGTCATGAATATTTGATTGAAATCTTTTACTCTTTATTTTGAACTCATGGTGGCAGCGAATAACTCAGCCATCAAAGCTCCCGTAGTAGCTTCCTCTGCAAATTTATCTAGAATTTTTTTTTGAAACTTTGTCTAGCTAGTTATAGATCCTACTGGAAAATTAAAATACCACGTCGAAGCTGAATTTTCGAACTTGTAGGGGAAAATCCTGCAAACTACGTCTTCATTTTGGACTTTCATAAGTATGATTTCTAGTATAAATTTCTTGATATGATCTTCAGGCAATCTAGAGGTTTTGGGATCAAACTTAGGCAACAACTTCTCTGGATGTCGGGGAAGGTTATGGACTTGTCCCGGGAGGGCCAAAGTGTCTATGGATAACCAGGGTTGATTGTTTAGAGGCGAGCTCTCCCTTTCATCATTATGGTCATTTTTTCCTTCCATATCTTCATACTCTGAGTTAAACTCCTCTTCTTCCAAGAAATGGTTCAGTTCAGAGACATCGTCGGCTGGAATTTCGCGTATCAAATCATGAGGTTATTAGATTTCTGTAATCGCAAAATATATTAAGTCTTCTACTGAGTGTAGGAAAACCTCGTTGGGAGTACTAACCATTGGTCTTCTTTGTTTTTTTCTTCGAGGGAGTATGGGAGATAAGGACAACACACCGATCTGTTGGATGTAGGCTCTTGTGATTCTTCTGAATTGATTTACTTCCTTGTGAGGAAGAGCATAAGGTACTTCAGGGTGAAAAGATTATTCCTTGGGCTGGGGTGAGTTACTCATTCTAGGAGTACTCAGCGTGTGTGGGATGTCTTGGGAATGATGAGCCATGCATGTGGGTTGTTACAATCTGTAGGTTGTTCGAAATGCTATATAAAATACATATTCAGCCATTCAATATTAGGCCCTCCTTCTAGCGCCAATTCTGTTGATGGGTCTCAAATCCCTAGTTCAACAGTAGGAACCAAACCTGCTACTGAGGCACAATTAGACTCTGCAGCATTTGGAATGGAATGGTTCTCTAGATATTGTAATCTGGCCAATTAATCGATGGGCTTTAACGTTTCCTTGTGAAGGATCTTCCTTCAGTTTAGACTATCTCTTTTTGTATTTTCTCTTGGACAGGAATGATGTGAGGTGTAAACCGGTATAAACCAACTTGGCCAAAAAGAATCATTAAGTTCTAACTATTGGGGAAGAGGCTAAGCTTGGTATAAACCGCTACTCAAACATGCATACGTCAATTTTATACCACAGGCCTAGTACTAATACGTTAACCATGTGAGCATCCAATTACTATCTGAGATTACTAATTATCAGAAAGAAAACACATATGCAATAAGATGATGGTAAGAAAAATAATTCATCTACCATAATCATTCATCACATAATCACACAATGATTCATCATCTTCATCATTAAAAAAAAGAACAGCAAAGCATTGCATCAGATAACTTGACAATAAATTGGACAGGTCTTACTTGTTACATCTATTCATGAAATGAGATAGGAAATAGTTCTTCTCTACGTCCACTCACACATGCATTTGATGAAAATAAATTTCTCTTTGGTCCAGAAGGACTTCTCAATTCATAGCAGCTTCAAAATAATTCTTAACAACCAAAAAGAAATAGTTCTTGCAACAACCATTGACCCTAAAATAATTGGTCGATGTCTTTATTTATTATGTAAATTTTAATTGAAATTAATGGCTAACTGCGATTTAGGCAAAACAAAATTCACCACGTGGCATCCTATACTAACAGTTTCTTTAACACTCAACCCAAGATATCTCTTGAAAAGGGTGATTTATCTCGTACTCAGACCAACTAATAAACATATCTTCACAAAATTGAGCCCATGGAAATTTTTGTTGTTCCATCGAAGCTGCATGTATTCCTCTTATGTCCATCGCATGCATTTGGTACTTCACTAGACTGGAGTTTAATTGTTGTAGCATGGTTCAATATCTGATTGGATGTTCTACAAATCGTTTCACTTGCCTTTGCCTCACGTCGTTCATCTTTGCGAGATCTTCGGTCCATAGCAAATCTTGTTTGGCATGTGACTCAACTACGTTGCTTAGGTCGATGAAGTTGTCGGGGGTGCCGAACTCAGGGAGTATGATATCCTTCATTACTTTATTAATTTTATCCCAATGCTTCTTGCATTTGATCCAATTCTCTTGGATTTCTCGGTGTGGGTCCCGAGACATCTTAGCCCAGTACTCGGTTGATCACTTCATGTGATTAAGACTACTTTTGCCTATCGTCTGAATGCCATGTTCTTATTTGTCTCGGCCCTGTTGGATTGCACCAATGTACTCGAGTCTTTCTACTGCTTGTTTCTCCCTTTCATACCATCGTTCCATATCCTTGCATGTCGCGAGTTCCATGAGAGTGTCCTCATGAACTCATTGTAAACTTCTTCAAATTCACCTTTCAAGTACACAACAATCTGCGTGGTGCCTTTATATTATTCGTCGAGATGACGCAAGTGTTCTAATTCCTTTAGGGTAGTGGCTAGCTCCTTTTCATCCCTTTTGGCCCTATTCAAGGTGGCCTCTGAGAGTGCCTTCCCCATGCTGATAAGTTCAGTCATTCGGGCATCTGCTATGTTTATCAAGTTCTCCTCTATAGTAACAAAGACGGAGTGATCCAACATGATATTTCTTTTCTTTGTAGTCCTTTGAATGATGGCCTTTCTCTTTCGATCGTAGGAGATCGCATAAATATCTACTACCTCATCTATTGGCTCGGGTATCTTCTGATCACCCCATGTGAGTATGTTTCCCAGGCTATCGGTGGTGTATACTTGTTCAATATCGGGCTCCTAAACTTCCTCATTGTGCCTCGAAGACCTGGCCTCTACCTGTCACTCATCGGGGGTTTGAGTATTGAGTGGAATAGCGATGTCGGGCACAAACTTGTTACTTACTTTCTCATTGGCCACAGGACCACTGATTTCCTTTCGCGGGGATTCTTACTGTGGGTCATCTAATTCAGGATTGTCCTTCAGATATGCTCCGGTCTCCGATGTGTCGGGTTCTTTTGTTTCGAGGCCACTTTCATCTTCTATTTCCTTTTATGGGACCTCCTTTGTTTGCACTTCGGTCTCAGGAGAAGAAGTATTCTCAGGTCCTTTTTCCTCTTGGGCACACATAGGGTTGTCGTGAGATGACTCTGGGCTTTCATCGTCACTATATATAGTTATAAGCTTGCTCAAAGGATTAGGTGTGCGTGTTTCCACTGACACCCGACCTGTCTTTGGTTGATTCGTCCTACCTACCGGTGAATTGACCGACGATGCTATAGATTCAAGGTCATCTGACCCATTGGTGTTACCAAGTTTTGTAAAATCGGGGCCGCTTGGCTTCGTCGGGCTTCCTTCTGGGCTATCAGTTGGAAGCCTAGGTGTTATGATGAGGTCCATATTATCCTGCATCTGCTTTATTAGAAGTTGAGTCTGCTACCACATAAGTCCCTCCATCCCCTGTATAACTTGAACCTCAAGGGAATCCCTAATTTGTACCAGGGATTCCTGATAAACTTCTGCAACTTCGATGGCTTCTTGGGGATCGCCCACCGCTTTTCCCAATTCATATGCTACCCTTCCTTCTCGGGTCCTGATAATTTCTTGAGCCGTTTTCTCCAGGGACATCACTTGCTCCTCCCAACTCATGGAATTGAATCTGTTTGTTTTAGGATCAACCATCCTTGTTGCCACCTCATTCCATTCTTGTGCATTTTTGGTGAAAATTTCATCTTCAAACCGATCATGGGCATAAGGCCAACAAGATGATACATGTGATGCATGTTTTAGGACCAAACCCTTGGGATCATGCTTGTGAAAATGGCTAGTCTGAAATCAGAATTCCAATTGATTTATCCCTTCTTGCTTAGCCTGTGCGGTGTCCTTGACCATGTAGAAACCAATATGAAACCCATAAGGTATGAAGGCCCACTTCTTGTCTTTTACGAAAGTGGCGTTATAGCCTTGCAGAATGGTCTGATAAGAAATTTCCCCTAACACTAGTCGATCGAGGAAATATATGGGTAACAGATGGGTTTCCCCTATGGCATCGAAAACCATGATGTAGGTCTCGTGCTCATCTAGATACTAGTGACCTACTTTCTATACAACCTTTTTTGCTTCATCTGACAGCCTTGGGCACTCTTTCTTGAACAACAAGGAATAAATGTGTGCAATAAACTGGTCATAGATAAGATAAAAGGATTTCTTGTGCCTGTTTTCCCATAATATGTTGAAGTATACATGGACTGGGAGCTCGGAGGAGTGCCATTTTAAGTTCATTCCAGAAAAAATGTTCCTGGCACAGATGACGTCCAACAGATATGAGGCCATGTAGAAGGAAAGGGTGTCTCCCTCTTTCGGCATATGGGCTTGTCATATGCAAGTGCTCAGCTATTTGGAGATGATGGCACCCCAATTAAATCTCATGCCTGAAATGGCTACCGTATAAGCTAGAGGCATCCAAGCCTTTGAAAACCAGGAGAAATATTTCTCCCCATGCAATCTGCAGAGGAGAGCCATCAGGTATATATACGACTCCCTCAGGTTAGCCATTGGGTACCAGCTGGAGGTCCGGTTGGTGAACTTTTTATATTCTCTCCACCAAGATGACATAATCTTGTTGGTGTTGTTCTTCTAATAGAAACTCAAAACAAATTCAGTGCTTAAATGTTCCTCCGGTTCCCTGAGTTTGTAGTAACTCTGAACTTCTACTGGGAGGAAAACCCCAACGCATCCTCCATTTTCATCGTTAATTAAACACCTCTATGCATCGGTGTGATCAATAATCCATTTCAAGAGTTTGATGCAGGGAAACATCAGATTTCTCCTTGCCACCATGTGAAAATAGGCCTTGAAAACATTCAGGAGAAATTCATCGTCGAGTCTTCTCGTATCAGGATCGTTGTGTGGGGTATACTTGAGGGATTTTTCCTTCTTGATTTTCTTAAACAATTCTTCCCAACGAGGGAATATTGTTTTGGCCCCAATGTTCACCTCTGTGTCTCCAAAGGTCGGGGGCTAGATGAAGGCCTTCTTGGTGGTTGTCTTAATGACAGGCACTATTTTTGGAGAGAATTCCAATTGCCTCACAACTGCTGGGGAGGAACCTTCCCCCACCTCTGGTTCTTGCAACTTCGGCGCTCTTGGGGATTTCCTGGTGGTGGGTTTCTTTGGAGGCATCATTATTTCAACTGTAATGGTTGCTAAAATTGTTGTTTAATACTCACTGAACCTTGGAAGCCTTCTCCAGATTACTAGTATTGCTCCTCTGTGTGCTCTAAACTCCTTGTCACATAGAATAGGTTCATACACAATGACTCAAAAGAATATAACAGGAGAGATCCTATCAAACGTATCAATCAGTTAATATGATTAATGAATGTAATTAAAGACAAATTGTCGTTGGATCTCTGCAAATAAATTCTAACTTGGTTGATGGTGGAGGCGCAGAGGGAGATACATTGTATCGGCAGGCTTAAATGGTCCCTTTTGATTTCACACGAATTAGAAACTAATGCACGATCCACAAATTAACTAACATTTTAAATGTGGCGTACCTAACATATCTTAGGGATAAAACGTCTCATCACATCGTGTCACTCTGGTGGACAGATTGAGGATCGGTGATATCCTTGTGTATTTTTCCGTTCGTGTCCTCCTGAGATAATCTCTGGTGTTGAAAGGTATCAGGGATCGACGATCAGGGATAGTTTGAGCGTGTTGTTTCTTTGCGGGTTATCACCTTCATAAATCTCCGACATCGGAAACATTTCAGGAGTCGGCGATCAACGATACTACTCTTTTACTTGTGCGACGCTTACTCTCCTCGTTTTCCTACCGATGTTGAATGGATCAGGCTTCAACGATATATTTAGTGAAGCTTATTCACGGAGATGAGAGACCTCCTTCTACCGATGCCGGTGAAATTCGGCGCTTGGCTATTTTGGTTTCCTCAAGCGATTTTTGTCACTTTTAATCTTTCTCGATGCTAAATTTTCTAAGCGCATTGGGGAAACTTTTAGAATGATGATTCCTTGAGTAAATTTTAGTCCCTTTTAAAGTTGAGATGATTTTCACATTTTCAAGCAGACTTTAAATGACTCAACATGAAAACATAAATGATAAGCACAGACAACAATGTCATATTGAAGTGAAATCAGATAGTGTGAAAGATCAAGTGGTAACCAAAAAGTAAAAAATTGACATAAACCTTTTTAGGGTGTGTTGAGTGCTCAACATAACCTTAGGGCTTTGAGACATCATATCCTTAGTTATCCCTAAGAGTGGGGATAACACCTCCATTTTACAAAAAGTCTTGAATTTTGGTTCAAGGTAGAAGTCCTTAGTCATTTTAAAATGCACTCTGGATGAAATATATAGATTTATAATGTTATTAACTTCACCCCAAATCTTATATCACTAAATTTGGAGTTATATAAAAGCATGGGTGTGAATTTCCATTAGATCAATTTCTATTGTTTTGGTCTCTCAATTTACAAGGTAGATTTTTCCTCTTTTACACAACATCCACTTTATGTTTTCAAATGAAAATCTAAATATGTAGAAAAGTGTAAAATTATATAAAACAACCTCAAAAAATTGAATCACTCAAATTGTAAGTGTTTTAAAACTTGGGTGTGCATTCTTTTGAATCCTAACATGCATTTTGCACAAATGCAGAAATTACAGTTCAAAATCAAAACATGTATTTTGTTCATTCAGGTATTCCACTTTAGTCTTTATAGAGTCACATACATGTTGACATGTTTGTTTATTTATTTAATTATTATTCTGTCATATAAAATTTTATTTTATGGCGATTTCTGCAAGTCTTCGTAATGGAAATGCAACTAACAACTAGCCTATGTGTGATGTGTTTGTACAAGCTCCTGCCTCATCAACCTCATGGACGTAGGTAGTTAGTACTCATTTTTCCATTTTAGTGAGTTTGTGTGCACAGTTGTCAAATATCCATGTATATGTCAACCCTTTACTAATTTATGGGCACAAATCACCGTAGTATATAGTCTTTAGGGTTTACAACAAATCCATAATCGTGTAACTTGTAACTTGTAAATTCCCAACACCATACATGGATATTTCTTCCCAGAGCATGCAATTTTTAGCATGCCCTATTTTCATGCATTTTTCCCTTTATGCATTTATTTTCATTACAAAGAAACTTTTAGCCTGTGTTATCCCAATTTCCTAGGGATAACTAAGGAGATGATGTCTTAAGGCCCTCAGGTTGCAGACATGGAGTACCGTGAGACAGCTTAACTAGCAGTGTTCACTTGCACAGATAGAGACCCACCTTACCACCACAACTCCAGGTTCGTTATGATGGTATCCACCACATCATCTAGCCTCTGGAAGACATTGGGTATTGCTTGATCTGAAAATCTTTAGACACCACTTATTCCTTCAAAATAAACATGCAACATCTAACTTGATTCCCAAATAAATTCTAGGATCTATTGAGGTGATTTGTAGAAATGATGATGATGTGTCCTTTATCCAAAACCCATTTATGATGACTATTTTGAAGTGCAATTGAGATAACTTGGAAGAAAATAAAAGAACTCAAGCAATAATAATGATGACATTCTTTGTTTCATCTTTAAGTTCTTTCAACCAAATGAAAATTTATTATCTTTATCTCATCAAGATACCAAAACACATATGTAAATGGACCAAATAAGCCAATCTTGAGGGTGCTCTGAAAATCCACAACTCAAAGCACAAACAGAGTTCATGTTTGAAATCCTTGCAAAAAATTGAGAAAAATGAGTATAATATTGGCCATATCTTTTTGAAGTACCTCATGGCACGCAAAACAATGTGCTACAAGGTCATTAATGAAACTATGACATAAAAATGTTGCATATCACATTAAATTACAAAACTGACTTCATATTCACAATCCTTGCGAAAAATCATGCAATTTTGATATAAGACACTTAAAAATCTGTTAAAGTACCATTTGACATGCTTTACGGTACAACTTAAGATTATGTTGTACTTGCACATACTTTTGTACAATTCCGTACAATCTCAAAATCCATGCCCACCTTGAATTACATGTCTCAGGATCCATGCATTCTAGTACTGTGTGCACATAGAGATTTGTGTTTCCTTGGGATCCATACCCATTAAATAGTGTTGGGTCTAAAACCACCTCCTCATTAGTTGGAAACCCATTTGCTAAATTTAGCGGAATTATGCTAAGTATGGGTGGTTGGTTGAGTTGGTTAAAATTCTCCTCTATTATAGTGGAGGTTCCAGGTTCAAACCTCTGCATGGCATATTCATGGGTTAAATATTTGTTTGTTTATTTTAATACATATGGTATATACCATATACATAGTATTTAGTTATAAACTATATACTATATATAGTTTATATATGTTACAAATAAACCTCCCGCGCAATAGGCGTTAATCCTTACGAACATTAAGGTTCAGGTCACGTGGTTTATACCATGTCCAGGGGCTGGGGCTAGTCCTCAGCCCCTTTCCTCCCCATATGAACCATAGTACTAATTCAAATATATTATAACATGTAATATTGTTAAGTAACAATGAATGGTGTGTTGGTCATGGGAGCTTTGTGAAGGAATGGAGTGTTAGGGAGGTCATGGGGTTGAACCCCATGGATTCCATAAACATTTTACATAACCAAAACATCAATGGCCAATGAGGCGCTACCACGTGACAACCTCTCATTGGCTAACATGTTCCACGTGTCAAATGTTGATTAAACCACTTGGACCTACCAACTCATCTGTTGACTGTACATGCCAACCAATATTCCACGTCACCCTATTGTTCCACGTAAATGTTGATGTCACCATGCCACGTGTCACCTTCTGGTGCTTTCACGTGGCACCTTTGTTTTTCTTGTTTTGCATGTTTTGACCAAACTTTGACTTCTCATAACTTTTTCATACAAGCTCCATTTGACACATTGTTTTCACCGTTGGAAAGTTGGCAACAAACTCTAAGCAATAATGTCATTTTATTGGTCATTTGATATGGTCAAATTTTGAGAATTTATGGATCCCCTGGGACCTCTGTGAGCATTATGGATCCTCCTAGATCACACCTTCCCACTAAAGAACTTTTGGGCCTCCAAAAGTATTGATATTCAACAACTTAGTGATGATAACTCTAACCCACTCTTCCATATTGGTGAAATTCTCTAATCAGTAACTTAGCAATGAAGCTTCTTCACTCTTCCATCTTGTTGAATATTTTGTAATCACTTTATCATTTTGGATTGACCTTAGATATTGGATATCGCATCAATGTACCTTTATTTGCTTCTCTAGAACATAGCTTTGAATCTGGCCTCTAGCACTGTAGCTAATATATGTAGCTCTAGTTCTGTCTTATAGATTCCTTCATAATAAAAGCCTATATTCACTGAATCTGTGTAATATTTGAATCTTGTATTTAAGCATTCCCTTCCATATCCTTTATTGAAGATAGTCTATCTCGACCAATTTGAAAGAAAGTTGAATGTTGATCTATGCCTTTCCCATTTAGACTCATTTTTATTATTGATGTGTCTGTAGAAGTCCCTAAATGAATACTTTGTCCATTGTCACTCTTGCCTTGAAGAACAATTATGCTTGTATTGTTGTCATATGTACCTTCCTTGATTGTTTTTGTTCAAGTTATACATCCACGAACATGACATAGAATGGGTATATATATTTAAGTATTTACCTCTTATCATCTCTAGGAAGTTTTCCATTACTTCAATGCTCTTCCTACTCTTGATCTACATGCTCCAACTATCTACATTCTTTTGTTTCTTCGCTTACAGTTCTTTGGAATCAAGAATGTACAATTCGATCCATATGTAATATTTTTGACAATTATTGTTGTTGAGCTCTTGATCTACATGTTCCAACTGCCTACATCCTCCTACCTACAGTTCTTCAGAATCAAGAATGTTGACTAGACAAATTGACCCATAGTAGTTTTTAGTTGATGACAAGACAACACAATTGTCTTCACTACTATTGAAAAAGTCTTGGAAACCCCTTCAAGATTCCTCTCACTCTGTAATTTATAATGAGTGGATTACAAGCCTTAAACAAACTTTACAAATTATTTACATATACATATTGTACAAATAATTTATAAATATACATTTATGCAATGATGTTTTCAAATGTTTTACTTGTGGACTTATCATTCCCAGTGTATTAGGAGGATTCTCACAACTTACAACCTCTGACAATGCCTCTGACGTTGACACTGAATCCGACATTGAATATGATGCAGAATATGATTCTAAGAAACCATTTTTCCATACTATAGGTCTTCCCAGTAACCTATACATCCTCTCTCTGCAAACATGATCCGGATTTATGAGTGGAACGAAATGAAATCGGAGATTTATAATATTAACACAGAGACACAGTGAACAATAATAGAGATACATTAAAACTTGACTTCTATTGAATAAGAAATATGTTGAAAACTGTAAAATGCAGACTGAAACAAGCTTGCTAGAATAGTGGCAGCTTATCTATGAGAAGAGATTTGATGGCTACGCTCATTCACAAGAAGAGGAGTAAAATGAGGCTCTAAAGTCATTTTTACAATAAACATGAATTTCAAAACCCTATAGATCCAAAAACCTAACCCTAGGATATGAAGTGCCAAAAGTCATGTGGGCCCCGTTGGGGTAAGTTATTACATCAACTTCCCGAGGTTGTAACTTTTGAATACGATATTTGTTTAGGGTGCACTATAGCTCATTGGAAAGGTATTGATGAGAATATTCATTTAGGGAGTTCAATAAAATACTTTGGCTATCATTGAGGTTCCTGGTCATGAAAAAACATCGCTTGGGACCTCAAAATGGCCCCGAAATTTTGGGACCCAAAAAATTTCTAAAAATAGTAAGTTGCCAAAAAATTGTTTTGAGCCAGTTGGACAAGGTGGGTGACCACCAAGATCCTCCTGGATCAATCCTCCCCCTTTAGAAAGCAATGGTCTCCATTGTGTTGAGTTCCCCCATCATATGAGGAAATTTATTTTGAATTTTTCCCCAGGTGAGCCACTTGCCTTGGTGCAGGAGTTGCCCTGCTTTGACAACCCGATAAAGATGGATCCTATGTTGGCAGGTGCCCTTGACCTGTGTGTCCATTATCTGATTAGTGGATGCATGTTTCATGCAATCAAGGTTGATCTCTCATGGTGTCAACTTTTCTACTATCTCAGAGGTGTCCACTAATAGTGGAAAATAAGGTCGAAGGAGGTCCACATTGAACACTAGGTGCAAGCCAAGGAAGGGGGGAAGGTTTAGCTCAAAATAATTTCCACCCATGGCCTCTATGATGGTGTAAGGTCCATAATGGAGTGGACGAAGCTTCCTATGAGGCCCTGTAAGGAATTCTTTCTGCAAGTGCAACCAAACTTTATCTCCCACCTGAAACTGGTGTGTCACTCAGTGTTGATCATGGCGCTTATTATAATTGGAATTGGACTTCTATAAAATATCATGAACCCATTTTTGGATGTGATGGATCTGCTCAATGAAGCGGGTGTCTTTGTTAGCTTTAGTTGGAGAATGTAATGAGTTTTCTTGGGTGGTCACAAGGGGTAGTGAAACATCCATAGGACCCAATGGTTGAAATCCCAACCTCACCTGAAAGGGGTTGTGTCTGGTTGAGCTATGTATGGATTTGTTGTAGTTGTGTTGAACATAGGAAAGAATCTCATCCCAAGTGTGAGGGTGCTTATAATTTTACATGCATAGGATGTGCATGATCATCTCGTAGACAACCTTGGTTTGGCCATCCGTCTGGAGGTGGAAGGAAGTGGACTTGGTGTGTAATATCCCAAGATCGAGCCCCAGTTGTAATTGTAAATGTAACATGTTTCATAGGCTAGTGAGCCAAGTGATTATAAGCTAGGAGGCTTATGTGATGATTAGGCCAGAGAGCCTAGATGTTAAAGGCCAATGAGCCTATTTTTCTATATGTAAATACTCATATCATTAATATAAATACATCGTTGTGTGTAGACCGACCACGATAAAAGAGAATGGGGGACTAAGCTCCACCAGGTAGGGAAAGGGAAGGGGCTAAGAGGCTAGGAAAAAGGGATAAGTTGGAGGACTTATCTCTAAGGGAATATTATAATATATTTCCTAAAAGACTAAGGTTTTGGAAATAAATCATGTTATCCTAAGTTACTTTGGGGAAAGGAACGAACTCCAAGTGGAGAGGAACGGGATCCAAGAGAGCCATGTATAAATCTTGGCACATGAAGTTATATTTGGAAAACTCGTCATTCTTGGGGGTTACTTCCATTCTTGAAAGGATTACCATGCACCCACGCACTGATACATGACCTCCATTATCGACCTCTGAGCATGCACGCACCTCTGGAACCTGCATTTATTCTTAAGTTATCCGATGTATTTCCTATGAAGCCCGATGCACTATACTTTCTTGAACCTGTATCGTACCTTAACGGTTGGTTGTTGCTGCCAATGCAGTTCCTTGGATCATGGCTTGCTGCCATCTTCTGTTTCCTTAACCATTTTCTGTTGTTTCCTTCAAATAATATTTTTGTTGGTTGACTAGGAGCGGGAGTGAAGAGGGGGGTTGTTAGGATCATGGATTGAAGAAGCAGGTTGTTAGGCCTATGAGAAAGTCTCTCCAGGTGAGAGATTTTACTGGAATAGAAGAAGCAGGTTGTCAGGCCTGTGAGCAATTCTCTCCAGGTAAGAAAGGTTGTTGGGGAAGTGATTTCTCCTGGAGGGATCCCAACAGCAGCTATAGTGCTCTAAGAATTCCTTCTCGGCCTGTTGTTGAAGCTTTGGAAGAGAAGTGGGGTAGCCAAGGGACTGTTGAGAAGAGAAGGGGAACACTCCCTAGGGTGGGACATGCATATGGGGAATGAGAGGTTGTAGTTTGTGTGTATAAGTTGGCTCTTGGGTGGGAATCCTTCCTGATTGACTGTGTAGCAACCCATTGTCTCAGCCTAGCCTAGGAATCTCATCTCAGGGGTGAATCACTACTGAGAGTGATGAGCATAGTGGTCTATGGTTGGGAGGTCCGTGGAAGGTTTACATGAAGCTGGTTGGAACGTCAAATTTGTTCGGAATAAGGCACACCCTTCACAGCCATCAGATCTGCGAAAGGAGCGCGAGGTGGTTAACCCTCAAGTCCTTTGGAGTTCATTACTTCAGTGAGTTTTAAGTTTTGTCGAGAAAGGGGATGAAGCACAAATATTTGAAGTCTCAAAGAGACTCTCAACCGTAGATCATTCGGGAGAAGGAAAACCGTTGGATTTCCCATGTGGTTTGGCATTTCGAAAAAGTATGTTTGGTTGCGCTGAGTGGTTTTTTCTCTAAAGTATCGAAGTATTGAACCAATCTAGACCATCCATTATCAGGGAAACATTTCCATAGATCATCCTATTCGAAATTTCAACATTCATCAGTTTGGGGGTTATGGGGTGATCAACACCAAACACTTCCGCAGTCCGAAGCCCTGAAGCACTGGAGTCCTGAAACTCCAGAGAAAGCATAGTTCAGAAGGTTAGTCACTTCGAAGTTCAGAAGAAATGTGGACATGAGTTGAAGAAATCTCTGAATTCCTGGAGCTCTAAAGTCCCTAAGCTCCAGGAAATAATTGTTCGACATTCGGGAGTTATAATGTGTGTGGATGTAAAAACTTCTGAAGCCCGAAGTGTCAAAGTCCTGGGATAAAAAATTTGATGTGGCATGATGATGTCACCTAGGGTGACATAGACCTACTCTAAGCATGCCACATGTCACTTATTTTTGTACCTTTTACAGGCCCTTAGTACTAATTGGGACCTGACACATGTTTCCTGTTGGTGGGGCCACGTGCCACTACATTAATTGTTTGACACTAGAGAAAAGGAGATCGTCGTATTTGCCGATTCGATGTTTGGGTATTTTGAAGTGTTATAAGGTAAAGTCTTCTGAAGTCTGAAACTATGAAGTGTCCAAGTATAGAATCTCTGAAGAGTGATGGTTCGAGGATAACATTGTGTTGTAATGTGAAATCTGCTAAATACCGAAGTCCCGGAGCGTCGGAGTCTCGAAACTCCGGAGTAGAACAGTTTAGAAATTTGGAGTTCTGAAGAAATGGGGAGTAGTGTTGAGGAAAGCTCTGAAGTTCAGAAGTCCCGAAGTCCCAAATTCATGAAGCACCAGAGTCACATGGCCTGCTGACATCATCTAGGGTGACATGGACACACTTGATGCTTACCACATGTCACCGTGTTCCATTTTTTTCAAAGACCATTCGTTCCAGTTAGTATATGACACGTGTCACCCGTCAGATAGGGGCACATGTCTGTTCCTTATTTTCTGCCATGTATCAACCCTTGGTTTTAGATACTGACAAAGATTTCGGGAGTTCACCAATTCAGCATTCAGAAGGAATGAAGTGTGATGAATGTGAAACCCTCGAAGCTCCGAAGAGCAGAGTAAATCCTCACCATTGATCAGGAGAGGACACGTGGAAGTAGATCTCATAGTCCAAAGACTTGGCACTCTGGAGGGTTCACTCCGGAGGGTTCAAGGCATAAGTAGTTGGGGTTGAGTACTCTTGAAGGCCAGAGTCCATATTAGCCATTGATTACAGTGGAAACATGGCACCATATCCCAAGGTTTGGAGACTTGGTACTCCAGAGGAATTGAGTTGCAGGTTTCTTTGAGTTGATAACTCCTGAAGGTCGGAGTTAATATCGACCATTGATCAGGATATGATACGTGGAGGAAGGAGAGGATCTCTGGTAATTCGACACTCTAGGAGATATGTGGAGAGGTGTTTTGGAAAGCCCTAAATCCTAGAGCTACAGAGAAAATTTTATCTGTTGACCAGGAGAGGATACGTGGTAGCATACCCTGTAGTCCATACACTTGGCACTCTGGAAGGATTGAGAGTGTGGACAGTTCATAACTCTCGAAGCCCGAAGTCCCAGAGTTTATGGCGGTTGTTGGTTAATGAGAAGTCATGGTCCATTGATTTTTTGTTTGTGATTTCTTTAGTTTGGAATTCTGACGGATTTGTGGAGCAGCTCTTCAAAAAATCTCGAAGCCCAGAGTCCCGTAATGGACCTCAGTCGTTGGATGTTGGGAAGCCTTGCACGGTCGATCCACCGTTCTTCATGAGTTTTCCAATTGGGTGCTCCGGGGGATTGGAATTTTGGACTTGAGGGAACCTCCAAATTTTTGGAGCCCCGAAGTCCCAAAGCTCTAGATAAGTGCCTATTAGCCTAGTGCTTGGTTACATGAGATTGGGGGCCAAAGAAAAAGGGCTAGTGCCCAGAAATTGTTTTCAAAACAAAAGGGGGCTTAGAGAAGGAGTATGTGGGCTCTCAAATTATACAGACCTACACCTAAAGATGTAAAGAAGTCATGTGTACCTTAAGAGAGGATCCATCATGATTTCAAGAAAAAAATTCAGCTCCAAAAGAAGATCACCTGTGCAAATATCAACTTCACAAGAAAGACAATTTTCAATTATCCATAAATTTCTGCTCAGTACTCATAATTGAGCAAGGAAGCAGTCATTGGAAAGGGCTTGGAAAGAGGATTCCAGGTATTCCATAATAATTGAGTATTGAGCATCTTAGAAAAAAGGAAGTCATGAATAATTTTTTTGGTGACCATAAAAAGAAAACTGTGCATATATTACCAAAATGGTATATTATGGTTCTATCTAACGGAATTTGTTGTATGCCTGTTTTCGGATGTAATGATTACATTTAAAACAGAAAATTTTCTAGAGATGTCTACAGATCGAAGAAAGAAGGAAAAATAAATGTATTCATGTTACATTGATATCTTTAAGAAGTTATTGGATCAGATGTTGGGTTCAATAAGCAGCTTAGAAAACCCTAATGAAATTCTTGTTCGAGGAAGACATTCCAGGTGACAATTTTTTCACATCAAATATGAATGATAGGTGGGGAAAGCCAGCTGAAATACATTATAATGCATGAACCATAGGTTCATATGGAGATGCAAGCATGGGAATAAGGAAGGTTTTATGGAATATGAAAGAGTTTGGACCTGATATCAAGAAGGAACAAAGGAAATTGAGGACATAATGTTATGTCATGTATATTCCACAAGAGGATTGAAGGTTGGGACTAAAGAATGTTAATATAAGAAGTACATAGTGGGAAGACCTAATATATATATATATATATATATATATATATATATATAGGGACTCTATTTTTCTGATAAAGAAAGACAGAGTGTATACATGGAGAAAATAGAAACATCTCCAAAGATCGGTCCTACAGTTTGGAGATAGCACCTCCATTATTGCTATCAGAATGCGCAGTGGAAGAATGGTGTGAAGGTCATAAAATATGACATGATATAAGTTGGTTATGTATGTGAGGTTGAAAAACCAGATGGGTCAAGACAGAAGAAAGTAATAATTCATCAAGCTAATCCAAGTGTTGATATAATCAGTCAAGAAAATGCTAAATCAATTGCTTCAAGAAATAAATTGGTGTTAAATATCCAAGGTTACTCAGAGAACATGACTGGAAATATAATTGGTTCATGTAGGAGTTGGATCAAATGGATCCAAGTAATAGGGGAATTCTAAAAATTAATATCAGCACAATATGTGCTTGCAAGTATGTAAAGTAGACAAGGAAATATTCCTTGATGGATTCAAGTCCTTGAACATCCTAAGATAATGGAAGAAGAAATCATGAGGTAGATATCAAGCTAATAGGAATGCATGACAACACTCCATGAGGGACAAAAATAATATTAGAGGATTGTTGATGCATTCCAAAATTTTTGAAGGTATTTCCACAATAGCATGGAGATATCAAGTTGAGAATAACTTGAAAGTGATGAATTTCTGAAGAGAAATCAATAAGGAACTATGAAGAAGAAAATGGTTCTATGCATAATTGTGAATGAAAAAAGAGATGGTGCCTGAGAAAAATCCATCTCAAGTGGCATAGAGACAGGAGTTACATTCCCAGAGGCTAGAAGTAACACTCAAAATTACAATGGTAAAGTAAATGCAGTGTTAAGTAATTTTAATTAATTCGATGCAGCTAGCGAAGGAGGTGTATGTGCATCCTTGCAGTGTGCTAGAGATTGGCTATGCAAGTCAAGTTTGAGGCTAGTTGGAAAAGAGAAGAGAAGGGTAAAATAAAAATCAAGTACTAAAGTATTCAGTCAAGAAAGGGATGAAGTAGTTTAGTCTGAAAAGTAAATGGATATTGAAGATCCAAAGTCTATAATACAGTATGATTGGAATTATAATTCATCCAAGTATGAGTTGGGATAGATGGATCTAGAAAACAAATAAAAGTTGAAGGTTAATATCAGCATTAGTATTTGGCTGGAAATGCAAAGGTATCCAAGAGTGATTTGGATAGAAATTGCTCAGGTCATAAATAATCATGCACAGTGATTACAGTGAAAGCATAAGAAGATTCAAGAATCCGAGAAGAAGCAAAGACTTATGGGATCAACAAGGAAAATTGATTCAGGGAGATAGAAGTTGTTGCAATTTCTGTGGTAGCAAGTATGTTTTGGATTGTTGGGACAGATATAAAGAGAGAATGCTTTCATGTTTGCAAGTGTTGTTGATGATGTTGTTGCATATGGAAGAAGCAACATAAAATTGAAGTGTTGGTTATAACACTGATAAAAGAGGCATGAAATCTTCTATTGTCATCAGCTAATCAGGTAGCATCAAATTCGTTTAATGGAAGCTATGTAGGTAAGTATTTATCTTTTGAAATGATGTTGCATAGTTCCCAAAGGGAAATTTAGGTAATAGTTTCCCCAGATTGAATTCTTATAATACCTAGTATGGTATTGTTTAAGTGCATTAACATGAATAAGATACCACTAGGTGTGGTAAAGGCTAGAGGCTTGTTATAGTTATCAAAGATTTTTAGCTTTTGAATGCACACACTGACATAATAGCATGTCATGTTAATTTGTTTATGAGGTAATAACCAAAGCAATAAAAAATAAGAACTTGTTATAGGAATGATGCTAGGAAATCTAGTCATGTATGAGACCAGGACATTGTTGGATATGGCAAAGTATGGATATAGAAAGGTTACGTACCACAAAAACACCCAATGAGCTTCCTACCTTTAAATAATTCTTGGAATGCAACATTTTTGCCAACACTAATGCACACCACATAATTATATTCTTGGTGTAGTGTTCAGGTCGAAAGGAAGGCATCCAAATAATTGAGAAGACAATGGGAAGTGTGTAGAGAATGTGTCAAGACATTGGCCAGATTTCCAATTAATGGATGGTGAGATACATGACTTAGATAAAGAGAATTATGAACAATCAATGCAAAGGTTCATTGAATAAATATGCATTGAGAGTTGCACTCGTGATTAGTAAGTGGCAGAGTTGAACTTGTACATGATAGAATTGTACAATTAAATGCATTTGTTGAATGTGTTTTGTGAGTGCATGCATATATATTATTACATGGAAATAATTATACTAACGGCTGAAATGTTGCTAAATCATGGAGTTGAGAACATTTCATGAGTTGTTAGACATTGAAACAAGAATGTTGCAAGTTAAGTAGTCACATGAGCATTGACTACAGAAAATTTCCTGTTCAGAAAAATAAGTAATGAACCTACTGATAGTATTTATGAACAGGTGTATGCATAGAATGATAATTCATTCTATCTAATAAATTGTTTTGTAGTTGTGATTTAATTTTTAGTTATAGACAATTCTAAGAACACTTCATAAGGTTGTTGTACATATTGCAATGAGAGTATGATGTACAGGAAATACTAACAATTTGTTGGTTGAATGAAAGAAAGAAGCATTGCAGGAAAAATGGTATTCAACATGGTGTTTGATGAAAGCCAGAAGGAAGACTTCATTCTATTATTGTAACAACAATGAAAAATTATGAAATTGAATTTCATATTTTGGAGAAAAGTTGAATTACTTATGAAATAAGTTTGAATTCTAAATGAATTATTTTATTTTCTCTCATGATAACTGCATGTGTGTGATGCAGATGAGATAATATTGACTAAAGATGGAATGTTGGGAAAGAACAACTACTGTTAAGGATGCTAAAGCCCTATAATTGCATAACCTTGGTGGGGTTTTGGTAATGGGTTAGCGCTCTCCTTATGTGTGAAATCCTTGGCAAGATGGATCGTTGAAGGATTGCGTAGCAGTGAAGGGATACCTGAGCCTGGAAGGGTGAGTGCAACAAGGAGGAGGAAACTCAAGGATGTGTATGGAATGGTAGCTGCGATAAGGAGGGTGTGTCAAATGGAACAATGAGCCAAATTATTTCCAGAATCATCTCTATGGAATAGAGAAATTGACTTCTAGTTGTAGTATGAATATCAGAATTGGTGTTGGAAAGTAGAGCACCAGATGAATAACAAGCTTCCAATGGATAAATCTTGGAGATTTTTGAAGAATTTGAATTGTACATGTATAAAAACAAGTTGCACTGAGGACAGTGCAAAAATAAGGGGAGGGGATTGTAATATCCCAAGACCGAGCCCCAGTTGTAATTGTAAATGTAACATGTTTCATAGGCTGGTGAGCCATGTGATTATAAGCTAGAAGGCTTATGTGATGATTAGGTTGAAGATCCTAGATGTTAAAGGCCAATGAGCCTATTTTTGTATATGTAAATACTCATATCATTAATATAAATACATCATTGTGTGTAGATCGGCCACGATAAAAGAGAATGGGGGACTAAGCTCCACCTGGTAGGGAAAGGGAATGGGCTAAGAGGCTAGGAAAAAGGGCTAAGCTAGAGGGATTATCTCTAAGGGAATGTTATAATATATTTCCTAAAATAATAAGGTTTGGGAAATAACTCATGTTATCCTAAGTTCCTTTGGGGAAAGGAACAAACTCCAAGTGGAGAAGAACGAGCTCCAAGAGAGCCATGTGTCAATCTTGGCGAATGCAGTTATATTTGGAAAACTCGTCATTCTTGGGGGTTCCTTCCATTCTTGGCAGGCTTCCCATGCATGAATGCATGAATGCACTCATCCATGACCTCCATTATTGACCTATGAGCATCCACACACCTCTTGAACCCATAGTTATACTTGAGTTATCTGTTGTATTTCTTGTTAATCCCGATGCACTGTACTTACCTGAACCCATACCATACCTTAACGATTGGTTGTTGCTACCAACGAAGTTCCTTGGCTGAGCATGGATTGTTTCCATCTTTTGTTTCCTTAACCCTTTTATATTGTTTCCTTCACATGATCTTGTTATTGGTTGACTAGGAATGGGAGTGAAGTGGTGGGTTGTTAGGATCATGGATTGAAGAAGAAGGTTGTCAAGCCTGTGAGAAACTCTCTCCAGGTGAGAGAGTTTGTTGGAATAGAAGAAGACGATTTCCAGGGCTATGAGAAACTCTCCCCAGGTGAGAGAGATTGTTGGGGAAGTGATTTCTCTTGGAGGGAGCCCAGCAGCAACTATAGTGCTCTGAGAATTCTTGTTCAACCTATTGTTGAAGCCCTAGAAGGGAATTGGGGTAGCCGAGGAACTATTGATCAAGGAAGGGGATCACTTCCTGGAGTGGGACAGGCATGTGGGGAATGAGAGGTTGTAGGTTGTGTGTATAAGTTGGATCCTAGGAGGGATCCATTTACCCGAGTGGAGTTTAGTCCCATCTCGGGGGTGACCCACTACTGAGAGTGATGAGAAGCATGGTCTATGGTTGGGAGGTTCATGGAAGGTTTTCACGTAGTTGGTGGTATTCTGCAAAAAGATAAGTACCATTTCTATTTTCATTTACATGATGTGTATTTGTACATGTCTAAAATTTATAAGTATTGTCTGTATATGTTGCATGTGTAGGATTACTATTATTTTTTCATTAATATTTATATTATAAGAATGTAATTGTCTATTAAGTTATATATGTATGTTGTTCTACAAGAGTTTTTGTGCGCCATGTCCCAGCAGGTCTATGGATGGGTATGTTACATTTTGGTTATCAGAAGCTCAGTAAGAATGTGTTTTAGAGTAGCATGGTCGGGCCTGGGTGGTCGGGGGTGTTACAAAATGGTATCAGAGATTGAACAGAGAGATTTGTAGTAGCATGCTCCAGGATTAGGTGGTCGGGGATGTTACAAATTGGTATCAGAGCATGAAATTTTTCAGTGGAATGACCCGGCCTCGGTGGTTGGGGTTGTTACATGGTGAGCTTAGTGTCTAGAAGTGACCTAAGGCTCAACCAAAATTTGTTGAGGAACCGACTATCCCGATCTAAGATAATGGTTTGTGGGATCCCAAAGTGTACCCACACTTGTTCAAAGAAGATATTGGCAGTGGCCTCCGTTGTGATGCTCTTCTTCCAGGTGGCCAAAATCACCATTTTGGAAAAGTGATCAACAACCAAAAAGACACATTCATTTCCTTTCTTGTTGGATGGAAGGCTCGACATGTAGTACATTGAGATGGATTCCCAGGGCCTATCAGGAGTAGGTAGAGGAGTGTAAAAGCCTTGTTTCTTAGTGGTCGGTTTGGCAATAACACAGGACCACATATAATTGTTGACATCCTGTCAAAGTTTTGGCCTATAGAAATGTTGTTGCAAAACTGCTATTGTCTTTTCCACACTGAAGTGTCCTGCTACCCAACTGTAGTGGGATTCTCAAATCAATTTCACTCGCTTGCTTAATGGAATGAAGAGATAGTCCAGGTGGCACATCAAACCATCTTGAAGATGGATATTAGTGACAACTTTGTTTGCGCCCAACATTTGGTAGGTGTTAGCGAAGGCATGACCTGTCTCATAGAGGTGGGGCCATCCGGAGTTCTTGTAGCCAAAAGAGTCTAGTATTGTGGTAAGTGTCATGATTGGAGGTAGGCTGAGGAAAAAATGAATCGGTTGGTACTTATTGTTAAATACTTGTAATTGAGTTGGAACTACTGCAAACATGTGGACCACTTCTGATGGCGGTCATTCTGCAATTTGTCTTGTGTCTGCATGAACTTCAACAACTTATAATCAGTGTGGATGATTGTCTCCTTCTCGAGAATGTAATGCCTCCATTGGCGGAAGAATTGCACAATGGAGTACATTTATTTGTCATAAGTAGGTTACTTACGGATGACATCTAATAGTGTCTCACTATGATAGGCCATGGGGTGGCTGCACTGGGTGAGGACTGTGCCTACAACATAGTTTGAAGCATTTGTCTCGATCTCAAAGGGTTTTTTAAAGTCAGGTAATGAAAGCATTGGGGCTTAGCACAAGCGTTGCTTCAGATCATCGAATGCTTTCTGTTGGGACAATCCCCATACAAATATTTCCTTACCACCACCCCTAGTTATTTGGCTGAGGACCCATGCAATATGGGATAATCCCAACATGAACCTGTGATAGAAATTGGCAAGGCCTAAGAAGCTTCGAAGCTCGGTGAGCATGGTTGGGGTTGGACAATCACAAATGACTTGGATCTTGGATGGATCAAAATGCACACCATGCACATAAACAATGTATCCTAAGTATTGGACCGTGTCCATGCTAAAGGATCATTTTTCCAAGTTGGCGTATAACTTGTGCTACCGCAGAGTGTGTAGAACCTGTTGAATATGTTGCAAGTGTTCTGCCCAAGTCTTGCTATAGATGAGGATGTCATCTAGATACACCACAAAAAAAAAATGGTGAAATGCCACAAGATATTGTCCATCATCATCGTGAAATTTGTTGGGGCATTTTTCAAACCAAAGGGCATGACCATCCATTCAAAAACACCTTCTTTTGACTTGAAGGCATTTTTCCATACATATGCATGCTCTATTGGGACCTGATGGTAGCTAGACTTCATATCAATATTACTGAAGTATTTGTCCCCCTTTATTTGATCAAGGAGATCGTCAATTCAGGGAATCGGGTACCGGTTCCTGACTGTGAGGTTATTTAGGGCTCGATAATCAATGCATAGTCGTCAAGTTCCATCTTTCTTTTGTACCAACATGATTGGGCTTCCACAAGGTGATGTGTTGGGTCGGATGTGCCCTTTGTGGATAATTTCTTGGATTTGACACTTGATCTCCTCTCTTTCTAGCAGAGAGAGGTGATATACTGGCCCATTGGGTAGCAGTGCGTCGGGGGTGAGATGGATGGGATGCTTGACCTGACAATGCAGAGGTACCCCAGTAGGTGATGAGACGATGTCTTTGTGTTATTCCATGACCTTATCCACTTTATTTTGATGCATGGAGAGGTTGTTCGTGGAGGCCATGGATGTGGCTGCAACCTTTCGCTCACTCTGAGAGTGAATCATGAAGAAGAAAAAATTCCCAGTCTGAGAAATGACCTTCCTACATTACTTGGCAGAGATCAAGGAAATAGAACTAGGTGGGACTATGTTGTGAGGGAAATCTCCTTACGGACTAGCAAATAGGGTTATGCTTTGTATGCATATATGACCGAGAGAAAATCTACTTTCTACCCTCGTCCCCAGACTTAAATCCCATTACTTTTTAGTAAATACATGGACATATCAACCTACCTTGTTCCAGGTGTTCGATGTCGATCACTTATTCGCAGTTCTCCTTTCCAACGTAACATGCATACAAGACAAGCAACAACTACACATGCATCTTACCCATAGACTAACAGGTTAGAGATTCAAACATGTACTTAACAAACTATGAATAACTCATAAATTGGGATGGGAAAAGCATTTTCTTTATTACTTTGAATGAGTCAACTTACAAAAAGTCGAGACCGGCCACCGCTTCGCGAACCTGATCCTGGGATCCTCTTCAACTATCCTCCAACTTCTTTGCTTTGTATCTCTTTTGGCACAAGGATGGCTAAAGGGTTGGGACAATGGGAATATGCAAATGGGCAGAGTTTCTTTTCTATATTTTTCGTCCTCCAAATGGGACCCCTAGCCCTTCTTTTATATGCTAGAATAAGTTAGGTATTTGGATGAACCCTCGGCCATGCATGGCCGAGAGTTTCAGTTAACTCATCCAAACCTGTGTGTTCCATCAGTAACTTTCCTTTTTTCATGATTTTTTCGGTCCATGCGGGTTGTTTGAGGTCAGCTAGCGTGTACACACGTGCAATAATGGAGTAGGGAACGTGGGCCCTTATAAAAGATATTTTTTAAAAAGTTGTTCAACAGTGCTTTGGAAAAGAAGGGATATGAGATGGCCTGATGCCAGGTAAGCATGTATGGTGCAATTTAGGGTTATAAAATATGCCCCCTAATGTGTGAGGTCAAGCATCTGATGGCCAAAATACATTACCAATCTTTACCGATGTGCCGAACGATTGAGCCCAAGGATCAGGAACCAAGAGGTGTCGTCTGCAAAATAAAAAATGTCTCACTGAGGCAGGCATACCCATGCTCGCGATAAAATAGAATCATGGCTACCAATCAAATACACGGTATATCCATGTCATATAACTATATAAAGAGTAGCCATGAACAATACACAGCGGAGCTACATCTCGAAATCAAAAAGATATACATATAGAGTATCCATCTTCTAGAAGCTAATATGGCCTGATGGCTGGAGATGAGATCTTCAGAGCTCGAGAAACAACTTCAAAATCTTCAAAAATCAAGGTAGGAGTGTAATATGAGTGTATGACTTCACTACCCAGAGGTCTTCGACAGCTCGTCAGTCATGGACTAGATAATCTTGATGATCAGACTAAAGGCTTCATTGATTTCGAACAAGGACTTGATTGGACATTTAGGATGGTCGGGTATGAGGGCAAGAGACAAATTGCAAAGGGGTCGACT
>SNQJ01S0019598.1:100788-120024 GCA_010110895.2 Picea sitchensis
CCATATTTACTTCTTATCAACCATGACAAAAAAATAATGAGTCATATTTACATCAAACACTATTGGGTCCATTACCCAAAACTTTGTGCTACGGGTCTTTCTTCAAGGGTTGACATCAATGACAACCAACCTTAATCAACACATGCCTTGTTCAAATCACGGAAGTCAGTACATACATGAATCGTGCCTTGTTTTTTATTGACCGGCACAGGGTTTATTGGGTCAAATGTATAGGATATATAAACCCAGATTTTAGCAATTTCTCAACCTCGACCTTAATGGCTGCTTCTTTCTTAGGATTAACTAGACGAAGCTTTTTCCAAACCAGCTTGGCATCAAGATACGTTGTGATTTCATGTTCAACTATTTTTGGATCAATGCTTGGCATTTCCTCGTAAGACCAGGCAAAAACGTCGGGGAATTCTTTGAAAAGATCTGTGTATATTTGAATCTCTTCGGGAGAGCAATCCTCTTCGACGAAGACATTCTCCATGATGCCATGGTTTTGGGAGATATTGATTGGTAAGGTTTCAACGATATTTTCCATATTACCCTCAGCATAAACCTCGTGTGTAGCTAAGGGATTAATAGGACAAGACCGATCTCTCATCATAGTCACGGTGAATTTGCCCACTTCAATTCAGCTTAACTTTAGGAGGATGTATGATCTGTGATGAAGATCTTCCCAGGGTTTATCCAGACTAGTCATTGCTTCAATTATTGTTTCATCAGAGGGAAAGACTAAGTCTAATGAATTGGTGTGAGCGAGAGAACCATGAGCCTAAATAGGCTCTAGTAGCGGATCGAACTCCTATGCAGGAGCTAGATCAGTGTTGGCTGAAGTTTGTTGGACTAAAGAGTATGCTACTTCAGCTGTGGACAAGGGCATGGACATGCTCGGGTGCCCTGTCCCATCCATCATGGCCAACGGGGAAGGAAGTATCCACGAATCGTCGAAGTAAGTCATGCAAAACGACAAAAAATGAAAAATCTCAACCTTATGGTGATTGGATATAAACTTGATATCGCCTTGAGGGGGTGGGTAATCGTAGGTACCCATCAAATATGGGCACAAACTAAACCCTACGTTGACGACACCTGGTTGAGGATTATCAATCATCAGGACCGTGGATGCCCCCAAAGCAGGGTCAGGTCTGGAGAAGGACAATTGATCGATGGTCACTATCCAGCCCTCGTGTGGAAACAACAGGACCCAAAAAACTGTAGCAACCACATCTTGCATAGCATAAGTCCAACTCCTTCCTAACAAGAGGTTATAGTTGAGGGGAGCATCAAATACCTCTACTTCGACACACACGGTCTTCCCTCCTAAGTGCACAGGGAAAGAAGGAACGAAACCATGTGGTCAAAATGAAGGATCGTCAAAAGCGATGAGGAGAGTAGGTGACGGAGACAAAATGGGTTGGCCAACGAACTTCCAACATGCCAATGACATAACGCATGTCGAGGCTCCCTCATCAACCACCATGCGGAAGATATTCCAAGTAAAAGTTTTTGTGGGATAAGCCACTACTATCTGAAATGCTACATGGTAAGGTAGACGAGGTTTTAAGTTAGTTGTATATAGCATGATTGTACATGGATTACAAGTCTCGAAAGATCCTAAAGTGGTTAACAAGGCTTTCCTCTGGGAAGGGCCGCTTTGGAGGACCTCCAAAGTGGACATCGTGCAAGGGGTTTGTGATAAATCTTCCACCACGGAGTAGTTATGGGTGGCCCTTGCATTTGGGTTATGAGAAGATTTTTTAAATGCACCTTTGGGAATGCGTGTCATTGTTTCCCCCAACGTCCTCTCAATCTGTAGAGGAAGAGATGGGAGTTCAGCTTCTTTACCCTTCTCAGAAGTGCCTAGTTTACTATAGTCATGTGTTCTAGTCGATATAAAATCATCACCCCTCACCATATATACGTTCATGGATGTGGGGTTGTTCGCAGGTGGAGAGGGGTCTTGGCTGCCCCCTTCCATGCTTGCAGAGGATTGGGTTAGATTTTTCCCATGTTGAAATGGATTAGTCAACACAGTCTGTTGTTGTTACATCACAAACTTTTGGGCTTCTGCAAGCCAAGGACATAGATGGGTCAGGTGGTCTTCCGCACACAAGTTACATGAATACCTCACCTTTCATTTTTCAGTGTTGTCCCCACCAACACTATCGGTAGGCTTTTTATCCCCCTTACCCTTCTTTCATTTTTTTTTCTTTCCTTCAGGATGCTGGGTGGCCTTTGGGTTAGTCGATTGCACTGTGTGTACCTCTGATGTTTTGGTAGGGGGAGCAGCCAAAGTAGTAGTTTGGCTGACCGTTGTGTGTTGTATAGATATTTTCTACAACTGCTTCGTAAATTGCTCAGCGGGCTTTGTTTGTGCTGAACCAACAATACCATCAGCATGTGGTCCAGCTCTCTGTCTAGTTTTATATAGTATTGAGTGTGGCACATCTGGCAAGATGTTGTATAATAAACCAAACTAAGAATAGATGAGCTCAAATTGTTGAGATCTCATGATGGGGTCTTCTTCAGAAAATACTCTCGACGTTGCGACGTATTTGGATAACTGCAGGACCAAAGACTTAAGGAACCACTCAAGAAGGAATGCGAGTGGGACTGACACCTTGATTAGACTCTTCTGGTGTCTCCATTCTTGGATGTGATCAGAGATATGGTCTGCTTTCGTCTATTCAAAATTGGTCAGCAGCTCTATGCCAGCGTCGTATCTCACAGGTAACTAGAAATGGTTTAGGAAAGCCATTTCCAGCTTGTCGAAGGAAGATTATCTTGAGCGATCGATCTCAATGTACCATTTCGGGGCACTCCCAATGAGAGTACGTTGAAACAATCACAATTGTACTTAGTCATCTTTCAATGAGTTATATGAGCACCAAAGATGGAAGGTAGTCACATGATCTCCTGGATATTCGTTAGGCTTGGATTTGAACTTTGGAATGTCCGAAGGCAACTTCGTCGGCATAGGAGGCCAACGCAAATCATGACAAATGGGGTCATTCAACAACCTTGTCAAATCTGGCAAGTGCAAAGTCACCAGGAAGGTTAGTTTGGGTTGTTTGTGATAACCCGGGAAAAAGGGGCCTGGAGTTTGACTGGAACCAAGTTGCTAGGAAAAGTTTGGCTGCTAGCCTGGATTTTGGTAGAAACCATGGCCCTGGCCAGCGTATGGATTTTTCATTTGTGGAGACATCATTGACTGATTTCCCAAATAGGACATAGATGGTTGGGAATGCATTATATTCGAAGGACTCTAGGAAGGGTTGCCCCATGTTGGTCCCATGGGGATGGGCATAGTAGTTTCTCCGGGGTTCCATTGATTGTGGAAAGAATTACCCCAGATCGGCATTTCGGACGAGGGAACGGATCCCTGCCCAGAATTCCAAGGCCCTGATGTGGAAGAAGTTCCTAGGTTTGCCCCCTGTGCAAGAATAGTACCCTGCATAGGAATAGATTGTCCAAAACTGGGATTTCCCCCAGTCGGAAACGCGGCTGATGAGAAGGCGTTGTTACCAAATGTTCCAGTCAAATAAAACGGTTTCGAACCTACCATCATATTATGTGAAGGTGGTCCTTGACTCTCTCCAAATAAACTATGGTATGTAGGTTGCTCGGTGGATTATTGATGCAAGCCACCGAGTGAAGAGGATGAAAGAGGGATATGACCTCCTCCGTAAGGGAAAGCATTAAAAGGAGCAGGAGTTCCCCCCATGTGACCTTTCAGAGGAGCGCTAGAGCTCCCTGCCCCTAGACCTAAAGTCTATAAAGTGGAGTAGGAAAGTACAGGACTTGTACCCAAACTAGGCATCCCGTATGAGAATGGAGGGCCTGTCGCACTTGGTGTGAAAGGGGTTGTGGCCGCCGCCAAAGACGAGATTGGACCACTGTGCAATGTAGAGGTAGTCGAGACTATGGTGTCTTGGACTGGTGACGGTGGGTTAGGAGGTGAAAACTCTCCTGTGGTGACAACCGTAGTGGGAATTGAAGAATTCCCAGAAGGAGTAACAACATTTGTTTCCATTGTTGTGTGCAACACTGTCTGGCACTCGTAAAATCGAATTGGTACAATGAAAGGTGCCAAGAAATTAGTGGTTGGGGTTTCAACCGGGCCAAGAGCATTTGCTTCAAGGTCCAAAATGGTCGATTCCTCTAGATGTTGGTCGGGCACAATTTCTTGTAACCCGGTCTCTTCAAAAGACCCTTGTTGGTCTAGCTTTCGCCTTAATGGTGGCAGGGGTGGCTCCAGTGTAATCGGCAGTAGGCCAAGAAGCCTTCATGACCAACGAAGCTCATGATCCTCCAATGTGTGAGAAGCTCAAAGACACTCTAGGGTAGTCTAAACGTTCAAAAGTAACACACATTAAAAAGTCCCTAGAAGATAATATAGACAAACACTAAATTAATTGGAAGAACAGTTACAACAACCAACACTAGAGAAACTTGCTGGTGCAAGTGCAACTCGAACACGGAAGTACCCTCCGGGTATACTCTGCAAAGCATGGCCTGATGTCTATCCTAGGTATCGTGGTATACCCCCGCAGTCACCTATGTATGTCCCTAAAAAAGATAGCCAACTAGGTTGCCAGCGCGTGAATAGTCACCAAGCGAGTACAGTCGAGAGTCGGGTAGACCACAATGACTAGGGTATCGAGCCCAAAACCTATCAAGGGTATCAAAAGAAAGTGGTCCAGAAGACAACTGAGGACCTCGAACAGATTCGAGACCCATGAAGCCCCATGGCAAATGCAATCGACGAAATCCCAAAACAAGCCCTCTATATGTGTTCTCCACTACGACTGGTTCAGCTTTGGAGGGGTTATTTCCGCTACCTTTCCCCACGCGACCTCATGTTTATCCCCTGTGTTAGAGGGGGGTCCCGGATAACTTTCACGATACTGGACTTAGACACTCCCTAACTCAGACTCTAATGTTTGATTTTAAATGGCCTTGAAGAGTTTCCTCTCCAACCTAATCCAAGGCCCTAATCCTAAACTAGTTGGTTAACCCTACAAACATAAAAGTCTAATAAATTTTAGATTTAGCATTAATTTTATGGCTTTGTCTTATGTCTAAGGGGTATGAAATTGAAACTGATGATGTGTAAAAGATGAAAGAAAAAATGAATAAAAAAGCTGGAAACAAAAACTTTTACTTAATGCAAAATTTTAACAACTTTTCAAAATATATATTTTTTAAATTTTCTAAGATTTTGGACAACAAACTCAAAAGAAATTTCACTTGACTACAAGCTACTTATGATCTAAGTAAAAATAAAAAACTTATGAAATAAACGACTTTTCCCTGGATAATAATGTAGAAACACACTCTTTAACCAAACAAGAAAATGAAAGAGATTTTTTTTTTATTTATTTAAAATGCTAATAAAGAAAAAAGGAAAAATACCAACAAATAAAAACCAAGAAAAAAAATTATGGCCTAATCGCAGATTGCAAAGAACCACTTCAAGAAATAACACACTAGCAATTTTAAAAAAAATGACTCTCACACTTGTCTAAAAACCCTAAAAAATTCTTTTTTATGACAACTTTTAAATGAGAAAAAGCAAGCTAAGGGTAAGATTAATCCTAAGCTACTAACTGCTAAGACAAAGATTCAAATACCTAAGAGGTATAATTCTCATCAAGGGAATGGATGACTTCCTTACCCTCAACAAAAACTATCATGTACAAGCACGCTACTGTTAATCCAACAACAAGCGTGTGAACATGAGATGTATAGAGACAGAGGGCGTGTACATGTGGGTTGACCTTGTACAGGCCGCATGTATCTCTAAACTCTGAGAAAAAATAAAAACAAACAACCCAAACTAGGAAGAGACCACTGATATTGATAACCACGATCCCTTGAAGGCTTGGACACTCTTTTTAACAGAAAAAGCAAACAATGTAAGGAAAAAATTTGTAAACAAACGAATCTGAGACAAGACTGCAAACAACCAAGACTTGGAAAGAATCCTAGAAAACCCCTGAGAATGTTTGATTCTGACAGGGAAGAGGATGACTACCTCAAAAATTCTCTGGACTCCACACGCTACTGCTACTTCTTCAGCTAGCATTCACACGTGGGTTGTAAGAGAGTAGGGCGCTGGTACACGCATACAGACCTTATGCAGGTCGCATGTACCTCTGTGGGTATCAAAAAACACAATCAAGCAAATAACAGAGACAGTTGGTATGGTAAACCAAACTCTCTGCTAGCTCATACTTTACAGAAACTAAAAAAATAGGCAAGAAAAACCAGTCTTTTCTAAAAACTACCCAAAAAATAAAATTCCAGGAACCCTAGAGACTTCCCCAGTATGGTCGCCAATTTTGTTGTGAGGGAAATATACTTACGAACTAGCAAATAGGGTTATTCTTTTCATGCAGATATGACCGAGAGAAAATCTACTTTCTACCCTCGTCCCCAGACTTAAATCTCATTACTTTTTAGTAAATACATGGACAGATCAACCTACCTTATTCCAGGCATTCGATGTCGATCCCTTGTCACACTTGATCACTTGTTCGCAGTTCTCCTTTCCAACGATGACCTGCATACAAGACAAGAAACAACTACACATGAATCTTACCTATAGACTAACGGATTAGAGATTCAAACATGTACTTAACAAACTATGAATAACTCATGAATTGGGATGGGAAAAGAATTTTCTTTATTACTTTGAATGAGTCAACTTACAAAAATTCGAGACCGTCCACCGCTCCGTGAACCTGATCCTGGGCTCCTATTCAACGGTCCTCCAACTTATTTTCTTTGTATCTCTTCTGGCACAAGGATGGCTAAAGGGTTGGGACAATGGGAATATGCAAATGGGCAGAGTTTCTTTGTTATATTTTTCCTCCTCCAAATGGGACCCCTAGCCTTTCTTTTATAGGCTAGAAGAAGCTAGGTATTTGGATGAACCCTCAGCCATGCATGGCCGGGAGTTTCAGTTAACTCACCCAGAGTTGTGTTTTCTATCAGCAACTTTCCTTTTTTTGTGCTTTTGTTGGTCCACGCGGGCTGTTTGAGGTCAGCTAGCGTGTACACGCGTGCAATAATATAGTGGGGTGTGTGGGCCCTTATAAAAGAGATTTTTTAAATATTTTTTCAGCAGTGCTTTGGCAAAGAAGGGATCTGAGATGGCCTGATGTCAGGTAAGCATGTATGGTGCAATTTAGGGTTATAACAGACTACCTCGGGTATCATGCACAATTTCTTGTTCAAAGTAATAATAACACTATGAGGCCTAGACTCATATACAACATGATGTTTCCATAAATATGGTTGGCCCAAAAGAACATCACAAACTTCAAGGGGAGAAACATAACACAATACCTCATATTTGAATGTCTTGATGTCATATGACAAGAGACACTATTGGATGATGTGAAGATTGTTTCCTTGACAAAGCCATCTGATGGTGTAGGGTTGCAGGTGCAGCATTGTCGGAAGGGCTAGCCACTTGATGACTTTTGCTGAGATGAAGTTCTTCTAGATACCTCTATCAATGATGAAGTGCAGAGGAGTTCCTTTCACCCACATATGTGAATGAAAGAGGTGCTCTCCTTCCTCTGTCTCATTAGGTTCATCGAGTTGGATCTTGGTGGTATAAATGGTGGAACTAGGTTCCACGTTAATGATCCATATCCCCTTTTCTGGTTTTGAATTGGATTCAGAACCCACATCTGATTCAGAGGCTCTTACCTCATCCACCAATGACTTCTTTGAGCATAAATCAATAGTGTTATGCTAGGGGCTCTTATGGAAGTCACACCACTTCCTGGTATCTTTCTTCGTCTTCCCATTATCCTTCTTTTCTTATGGCTTGGAATAGTTGTCTTGAGGTTTCCCATCTTTGTTTTGTCCTTTTCTATATGGGTTGGGGCTTCCCTTTCCCTGCTTCTACTGTGAGGGGTTCCCAGACCCAAACTGTCACGTATTGTTTTTAATATTCTGCTCGATTTTGACAACATATCGACATGCCACACCCAAGGATGAGATGTCCAAAACCTCCATTTCTATCTGGATGTATCTATGCATACCGTCACAGTACTTGAGCACCAAATGTCACTCAAAATACTTGATACCCAGCTTGGTGCACAAGGTATGGAAGACATTGGTGAACTCTGGCATTGTTTGGTCTCTTTCCTACCGCAGTGTGGTCCATCTTGTATACAAGTCGTCATAACTTCCAACAGGGTAGTATTGTTCCTTAATAGCATCCCTAAAGGAACCCCAAGTGGGTGAAACTAGAAATAATGTGGATCCCTCTATTTCCTTTTTCTCACAGAAAGTCTCCCACCAATCTTTGACATGGGGGATGGCCTTGAAGAGAGAAAATGTAATATTTTCTCTATTAGAAAATTTGTGGACAGAAAATACCATTCTAGAAGATTTAACCATTTATCTATGACATCTGCATCTATTTTACCTTCAAATATATAAATATCAAAATTGATTTATACCTTGAAGGGGGCGGCGCCTCCGCTTGAGGTGGATGCATCGCTTGTCAGAAACCGTCGAAGGATTTGTGAAAAGTTGTATTTCAACTCGTTCCTTTGTCGCCCATTCCTTGAGAAACATTTTGAAATGATCTCATATCCTGTCATCTTTATTTTCTCCCACCATGGACAGTTTCTTAGGCGTGTGAGAGAAATTGTCCTCAAGAGAAAAAATCTCGAGACCAAATTCTCTATACCTTGACCGTGTCAGGGACATGCATTAAAAAACCGACAAGGAGAAGACTGCTTTGATACCATTGATTTGGATTTATGAGAGGAACAAAATGAAACCACAGATTTATAATATTAATACAGAGACACGGTGAAAAATAAAATAGATACAGTAAAACTTGACTTCTATTAAATAAGAAATATGTTGAAAACTGTAAAATGCAGACTGAAACGAGCTTGCTAGAATGGTGCCGGCTTATCTCTTAGAAGAGATGTGTCAACTACGTTGATTTGCAAGAAGACGAGTACAATGAGTATCTGAAGCAATTTTTACAATAAACATGAATTCCAAAACCCTAGACATCCAAAAACCTAACCCTAGAAGATGAAGAGCCAAAAGTCATTTGGGCCCCGTTGGGGTAAGTTAGTACATCAACTTCTCGGGGTCGTAACTTTTCCATACGATATTTGTTTATGGAGCACGATATCTCGTTGGAAAGGTATTGACGAGGAGGTTCATTTAAGGTTATCAATAAATGCGTTTAGATATCACTGAGGTTCCCAATCGTGAAAAAAATGTTGTTTGGGATTTCAAAATGGCCCCGGACGTTTGGGACCCGAAAAACTACTAAAAATAGTAAGTTTCCAAAAACCTGTTTTGAGCGACTTGGACAAGGTGGGTGGCCACCGATATCCTCCTGGATAATAAAATAAAGTACTATAGTTATTTTCTGGGGAAACCTCCCTTGAATGCATAAGCACTTAACCATCCTGAAATGTAACTACATAGCCATCATCTTCAAATGACGTAACTGAGAGAAGGATAACCTTTAGGTCTGGAACATATAGCATATTTTCAATCCCCAGAAATCCTCCCAACTCGATATGGAATATCACATATCCATATCCTCTAATTTCTTTCCTAGTGTTGGTTCCAGATCCATCATAGAAATCTGTGTCGATTTCTAAGAGTGTTAAAAACATGGATCACATCCTTGTCATGTGGCGAGATGAGCCATTGTCCATGAACCATTCTTCGATGTCTTTGTAAATCACCTTGCCAAGACAAACCATTAGGAAGTATTATTTACTAATATATTCATATGGAGTTGTTTCTTCTTTTCTTCTTGCAAGTGTTTTCTCATTTCTTTGATTCTTCTTCGGACATAAATGTGGATGAAGTGTCCAACACTTCTCAATTCGGTGTCCACTCTTATTACAATAAGAGAAACAAACATTATTTCCCTTCTGGAAATACCATCCCTTACCTTTATCCTTATTCTTAAAGGTATTATATTGCACATACACGTATTTTCTTCCATCCCTCATGTCCAACTCATGAATGACGGTCTTCATCCCTTTACCAGGACTGAGAACTTGTTCTAGATGAGATTATTCAGTTGTCTTTGAACATTCTCCAACTTTCTCATATCCTGAGCCTGCATAATGAGGTCTTTCCTTTACCTTGGTTTCTACTTGTAACCCTTTAATAGGTGAAGGAATATCTTTCATAGAAGACTTTGGTTTCTCCATCTACTCAGTTGCATGGTATTGTGCCAACAACTTGTCCTTTACTTGCATTGAAGATTTCTCATTCTCTACTTGATGGAATGGGGCCCATAACTACAACTTATTTTCCAAATCATGAAAGATACTTTTATGAAAGTATTCATGATGTAATAATCAATCTTCCATCCTTTGATTTTCTTCCTCGAGATCTTGCAATTGCATCCTCAACTCAACATTATCTCACTAGATTTTCCTATTAATATCTTTCTGCAACCTCAATTTTATCAAGGCTTTACCCATTTTGTCATCTTTAAAACAACCTTCAAAATATTCACCATTCTAAGTTTTTAAACCTCGTCACACCAACAACTTGTAAAAACACAACAAAACTTGCTCTGATACCACTTCTTTCAAAGAAGGGGGATCAGACTACCTTCTTTGATACCACTTGATCTAAAAATCTTTAGACACCACTTATTCCTTCAAAATAAACATACATCATCTGACTTGATTCCCATATAAATTATAGGATCTATTGAGGTGATTTTCATAAATGATGATGATGTGTCCTTTATCCAAAACCCATTTATGATGACTAATTTGAAGTGCAATTGAGATAACTTGGCAGAAAATAAAAGAACTCAAGCAATAATAATGATGACATGCTTTGTTTCATCTTTAAGTTCTTTCAACCAAGTGAAAATTGTTTATCTTTATCTCAAGTTACCAAAACACATATGTAAATGGACCAAATAAGACAATCTTGAGGATGCTCTAAAAATCCACAACTCAAATGCACAAACATAGTTCATGTTTGAAATCCTTGTGACAAATTGAGAAAAATGAGTATAGTATTGGCCATATTACATCAAAGTACCTCATGGAACACAAAACAATGTGCTAAAAGGTCATTAATGACACTCTGACATAAAACTATTACAAATGACCTTAAATTACAAAAGTGGCCTCATATTCATGATCCTTGCAAAAAAATTATGCAATTTTGGTATAAGACACTTAAAAATCCATTAAGGTACCATTGGGCACGCTTTACAGTGCAACTCAAGATTATGATGTACTTGGACATACTTTCATAAAATTTTGTATAGTCTCAAAATTTGTGCCTGCCTTGAACTGTGTGTCTTGATATTTGTGTAGTCTCGGACTATGTGCACATATGGATCTGTGTTGCCTTGGGATCCATGCCCATTAAATAGTGTTGGGTCTAAAACCACCTCCACATTAGTTGGCAATTGATTTGCTAAATTTAGCAGAATCCCACTAAGTCTGGGTGGTTGGTTGAGTTGGTTAAAACTTTTCACTATTATAGAAGAGGTTCCAGGTTCAAACCTATGCATGGCATATTCGTGGGTTAAATATATGTTTGTTTGTTTTAATACATATGGTATATGACAAATATACAGTATATAGTTATAAACTATATACTATATATAGTTTATATATGTTACAAATAAACCTCCCATGCAATAGGCATTAATCCTTGTGAATGTTAAGGTTCAGGTCGTGTGGTTTATACCATGACCATGGGCTGGGGCTAGTCCTCAGCCCCTTTCCTCCCCATATGAACTATGATACTAATTCAAATATATTATAACATGTAATATGGTTAAGTAACAATGAATGGGGTGATGTTCATGGTAGCTTTGTGAAGACATGGAGTGTTAGGGAGGTCATGGGGTTGAACCCCATGGACTCCATAAATATTTTACATAACCAAAACATTAATGGCCAAAGAGGGGTTGCCACATGGCAAAATCTCATTGGCCAACCTGTTCCATTTGTCAAATGTTGATTGAACCACTTGGCTTTGCCAACTCATTTGTTGACTATACATGCCAACCAATATGCCACATCACCCTATTGTGTCATGTCACCATTGATGTCACCATGCCATGTGTCACCTTTTAGTGTTGCCATGTGGCACCCTTGTTTTGTCTGTTTATACCAAACTTTGACTACTCATAACTTTTCAATACGAGTTTTGTTTGATGAGTCATTTGCATCGTTGGAAAGTTGGTGCCGAACTCTACGCAATGATGTTGCTTTCTTGGTCATTTGAGATGATCAAATTTTGAGCATTTATGGATCCCCTAGGACCTTTGTGAGCATTCTAGATCCTCATGGACCTCTATGAGCATTCTAAATCCTCCTGTATCATTTCTCCATGAGGTACAATTCAAGTATTATGGTGAGTGTCATTTCAATATTTGAGGCATTTGAGTTTGTTACATCTATTACTGATTTTGATTGTGTGATGTTTGCTTGGAAATTATTCTATTTTCCCTATTTTACCTTAGTGGTTGACATTGCTCCCTAGTAAGTGGGTCACCCTTAGGGATAGGGCTGCTACTGAGAGGTCCTTTGGATGATTCATCATTCCATTCCTGACCATACTTATCACTTTCCACACTCTGTCCCCTTATCTCCACACTTTTTTGGATTTTTGGGTGTACTGACCCAAGAAGGGGTTGTCCCTCATTTCATGGGAAGAAGGGGTTGAAGGCCCTGAGGGGAGATAGCTGGAAAAAGATAAAATTATACTTATGAACCTTCCATATGATCACCCAAATAGGTATTGAGAGAAATGAAATGCTTCTCCTAAAAAATCAAAGACCTACAAAAGAAAAATAACATTATATAAATGTTCCCACTTGTTGAGGCGTGTACACTCATGTGGTGTCCCTTTCTTTCCTCTCATATGGCACTCTGTGTACCTCTATCTTCAAGTGGCCTTGTGGTAAATCCCCCCAAGATAATCAATTCATCAATAGGGAGTACCCAAGGTTTTGGATTTCTAATTAATTAATGGAATTAAATGGGTTTGGAAAAAAGATGCATTGAAAACGAAGGTGCAACACACCCTCTTCAAAGGAACCCATAAATGAGACACTATAGCCCCTTGTATGTCATGAACCCCATGCAAAAAATTATTTCCCCCATCCATGACACCTCATCCACATGACTTATAAGGAGGTCCCCAGAGGAAACACCCCAAAACTTGAGGTACGATTCACCCAATAGCTCATTTTGTCAACCCTCCCATACCTAAACTTGGAAAATTGCATAGGGTCTTTGATCATTAGTTTATTTTGATGAGGTTTTTTGGATGTACTTTATTACATGGATATTTTATTGATTTTATTTACTCACCATGATGTTTTTACTTAATATCCTTGGAGGTTGTATCCATTTGTCTTTGTAGGACCCAACCGGTGGATAGTTTTGGAGGAACAAACCTAGCTTGGGCTTCCATGGGGCTTGAAGCCAATAGTTTGGATGCCAAGGGCCCACATGTCATATCATGAATACATGCCTTTGGAGGCATAAAATACATCATGGATGACCTAAATTAACCCCTACCACCCAAATGTTTTTTCCAAGAAGTCCAAAACATCACCCTTGAGGGCTTGACGTCATAGTGGGGCTAGGGTTTGGTGGAGGTGGAGGAAACTTGGCATGTTTTATAGGAAAAATCCCATGGAATGTGGATGATATGGATTGGATCAAATACACTTGGCCTTTGGAGTCTTAGCTCACCCATATCCAACTCAATGACTTGACTTAAAGTGCCAAAAGTTACCCAAAAGGAGGGTGACATCATGTTTTAGGGTTTATTTCATGTGCAAAAGTATGAATTAAATAATATTATTTTGTAAAGGGACAAGATTAGCGCTGTTGACCCCTTATATTGTGGTTTACCCTAAATTATGTGAAAAAACTATTTTTAGAACATTTTGTATAAATATAGGTCACCTCTAATTCATTTTATCATAACTCTCCCATTATGAGAAGACTAATGGCTGAAATTTTTGCTAGAATTGAGAACTTTTGGTATCTCTCTCTCTTTTTCAAATGAGTTTTGTTGTTATATCTTGGTGAATAGATGAGTCTAAGTGGTGTGTACCTCTTGTATTCTTATTTACTTGCTCTTGGATGGTAATTTCTTGGTGAACTAGGGTTTTGTCTTGCATCTTTCTTGGAATTGGTAAGGAAAATATGCAATTGTTAGTTATTTCTTGCTTTTTCTTGGTCATTATTGGTTGAAACCCTAGGAGGAGTATGTTTTATACACCCTCCATTAATATTCATCTTATTTTCTAAGTTTATAAGTCATTTTTGCAAGGGTTTCTAGGAGAAGTACGAGTGTGTACACCCTCCTAGATTTTCCCTAGTTTGATTGGCATGCCCTAGGGAGTAAGAGGATTTAAAACCCTAGGGATTTTGTTGATATAAATCAAACTTGTAAGACTCCATTCACCCATATTTTAAAGGAACTAATCTGAAATTCTGCATTGGAGAAATAAATGGTTTGCATTGGTAAACATGTTTTGGTGAGATATCAATCTTGTTCAAGTTGGAATATTTTGTGGATGCCTTGAGGTTGATAACCCATCTAGGGAATCATATTTATCTTAGTTTTATTGGAGATACAACAAATTAAAATATACAACCATTAGTATTGCAGCAAAACATCTTCTTTGCTTAACTTTAACTTCCAATTTGACCATGGAAATTTGCTAGTAATCTATTATTTTCATTGTGCTACTAATTGGTGAACTTTTGGTTGGATTACTTGCTTATTTTTGTGGTTAAAAGTTGTTGTTGTAGAAAATGACTACTACAACCATTTGTATGTCATAAATATACTCTGAAAACTTATCATTACAGTCATCTAATACCACCAAATTTGTGTTAAAGTGTTGAGAACTTATCTACATCTTTTATGCTTCATAACTCAACTATTTTTTTATGCTTTAAGTGGTTAAATATGCGGTAGTTAATTGATTTCATTGATGATATATATATTTTTTGACTTCTTCAATTAGGGACAAAAAGCTTAAATTTCTTGTCCACCTAACATATATCTCGTATAGTTGGGTTTTCTTGTGTCTCGGGCACGTACTACCATCAACCACAAGTGCTTGAACTTCTTGGCAGCCATTAACTACTACCGAGACTCATTTCTAACCCTCTTTCTGTATAGAAACTTGATCTATAGGGTCATCCATTCATAAGTATCATTTTCCATCTCATTTCCCCCTAGGGTCACCCAAGATTCCCCCCTTGAAGAGATCCCTTCACCTCTAAAGTGACAGGAATACCTATCTGAGGTGACAGTGGGTAGGTGTTCTCTTAGTTTTCATCATATTATGGTTTGGGTTAGTCTTTGTCCAACCTACAATATGTGCTATAAAATTTTGGCGTCGTTGTCGCTTCTGAACCCTAACGACACTTTGGCAAGTTATCCCAAATCATTTCTCTAGTTTTACTGGCGAGTCCACATGAGGGAATTTCCCTTTCCCCTTTTCTTTGATGAACTTTCTAGGTTCATCTGGTGAATCCAACTTCCAAGAACCCACATTTCCCTTTCCATCCTTTGATGATCCTTGATCTCATCTGGCGACTCCATTGAGTTATTACCCTAAGTAATGGAACCATGGCCTCATGGGACTTACCATGGTAATTACATAAGGTGTACCCTTCTCTTGATGTTAAAAATATCCCCAGATATCCAAATCATTGCTCTATAGAATGGAGGGAAATTTTCCCTATATTTAATGGTGATCCAACTCTAGCAGTCACCCATGTCGTGAATTATATGAAGTATGCTTCAAGCTTAAATGTGCCACATGAATATGTGTTCATGAAATTTTTTGTATCTTCACTGAAAACAATTCAAGGAATTGGCTTGCACAGTCATGTAATCCAAAGAGTATCCCATCTTCTACCAGGCTCATTGAATAATTTCTTAGGCATTATCGGCCAACTACTCATAATTTCCAAGATACTTTCCAGGAGCTCAAACACACTCTTTGCAGAGAAGGTTTTCCGGTGGATGATAATACAATAGAAGAATAAATGATTGAATAAAGTTACCAAGAAGATCTTGATGAAGTTTTTCATGTTGTAGATCCAGACGAGATATTTGATGAAAATGAAGTGCTTATAACTTCCCTTCCACTTGACAAAGACATCTAGGCCTCTTCCTCTTCTGCACATCAAGAAGAGAACACGATGAGTTGTGACACTTTTGAGGATATTGATGACACTTTATTCCATGACTTTGGAAGTGAAGAAGTATTAGAAGAGCCATTGGATGTAAAATATCCTTTTGAAAGAAGGAAAACAAAGCACTTTTCACTAAGGATCAAGCCCCTTGCGATGAAGAGGTGATGGAGGGGCATGTCCATAAAGAGAAAGAAGAGTTTTGATGAATCACAAGAGGTTGAGACATTATTTTCTTTGATCCCACTTGATGAAGGGGAGGTTCTTCAGCTTTGCTCGTCTCATGTTCATGAAGTTGAAGAAGAAATTAGTCTCAAGGATGAAGCATTTGAAGATCCAATTAAAGTCGCCCTAAACTTTGTCCTTCCTACAGAAAAAGACAAAGAGATCATAATTTTTAGTCACACTAATGGTCTTATAAATATGGTTGATGAGAATATAGATACTTTCATACAGACTGGGAAACACACATGGGATTTTGGTCATTTCATTTTTTATAGAGACCCCATTTACAACATTAAGGGTGGATCTCGAGGAAAATGGGTTGAGTTGTCATCATAATAATGGTCTTCATGCGTATATGATTCAAATTCTTGGAATCTTGATGATGATATAATTACATATTTGTTCCACCCATTCAAGGATGACCTGTCGCAACATTTTCAGGATGATTTTCAGCCATCCTGTGGGAGTTTTGATGCAAATTATTTTGGGGATGAAGGCTTGTTCTATTAGGACTTTCATCTACATTCATCCTCGTATTTAGATGGATACTAGTATGAGGCCATTCCAAAGAAGTCAAATACTTGTACCACAGAGAAATAGTGTTTTCACCTTGGGGCCCTTTGGAAGGATTTACAGATAAAGAAGCAACATGTTTTTGATGTGGGAAAATAGTCCTTCTTAGGACCTGAGGTCCTCCCTTATCTTGTTTTCTCTTCTCTAGTGAATCATAAGGTTTTCTCGGGATATCTTATCCTTTCTCAGCCTTCAGGGAGCAGTGATTTTCTAGGTGAAGATGAAGACAAGTCATCATCTAGTTATGGTATCCCTCTTCAAAGATGGATAAACCATACTTGTGGCTACACTTTCAAGAAGGAATATTGGGCTGATGGTTCCTCTTTCCAATGGGATTTCCTCCCTCCCACCCATCTCCATGAGTTATATTTCATGATTTATTATATTCATATTTATGCTCATGATTATTATGTGTTGGATTTATCTTTGTTGTTTCACATTATTAAGCACATGGGAAGATACCTTGATGAAGTGATGTACAAATGGTTTCATTGGCTGTATGACTTCATATAACATCACCTATCATCTGATCTTCAAGGACCCAGGTAAGTAGGTAGGTCAATTTCTTCCCTTGAATTTTCATATTGATTACTCATGGTAGTTTAGATGCATTTCATTTTTCATTTGTCTCTACTTGCATATTGATTTCATGTTTAGTTTAGAAATTTTTGAAAAATACGAAAATTTTATTTTCTAGATTAGTTTCATTTTTTATTTCAATGTATATGGACGAAGGGTGATAGAACCACCCTATATTTTACAGTGTTTTGTTTCATTGTAGGCATAGGTCTACCGAGAGATGTTGTGGTTCTCATGCACTCTACGAAGAGCACATCTCCCCGAGTAGGAGCCCAATGTTATCTGAATTTCCTAGGGATAACTAAGGAGATGATGTATCAAGGCCCTCAGGTTGCAGACATGGAATACCTAGATACGTATTGACCAATAGTGTCCACTTTCATGGATAGACACCCACCTCACCACCACAGCTCTAGGTTCATCACAACAGTATCCACCACGTCATCTAGCCTCCGAAAGACATTGGGTCTGGCTCCATGAGGTACAAGTCAGGTATTGTGGTGTAATGTTCCTAAGCCAAATGTTTTTCTCGGAAAACTAACTACTCACTATTTTTTATGTTTGTGTTAGGGTCCTAACCCACACATAGGTAGAAAAATATATTTGGATGTAATAAAAGTCAATATTAATAAGGCCTTTCAATAAAATAGAATAAGGCAGATGTAAGAAGACCTAATAGAAGCTTCCACTTCTAGAAGGATCTTCCTCTAGATGCTTCTTTTTAGTATAAATAGGAGTCGAGGGTATGAGAACCCTATCTTGGATATTATTGTAATAGAGCTATGCTCAACTGGAGGTTTCCCCCTCGAAGAGGCCCGTGAACATTGCTTTCAGATTCAAAGTGTTATTTCTCTTGTTATTCTTATATCATTTCAGTGTTATTGTGGTGAATGTTCTAGATATATTGTTGTTATTCTGCCATTACTAGAATTTTATTTATGTTCTGCATACATTTTATATCTGGTATATTACAAGTGGTATTAGAGAACTTTCCTCGGCAGAAAGTGTGGGTTAAATTTTTTTTCAGGGTAGAGACGTATTCTGGCATCTTTAAGCCACAGAGATCTATCGTTACACGCATAAACCCGTGTTTGAGGGATTCATACACGTAGGAAATACAAGTGGTACTTAAGCACACATCTGTTGGCCACCCTTGTAACCCTTATTGGTACCCCTTCGAGTGGCAGCGCATCAGACAACACCTATGTATGGATAGACCTAAATTACCTGAAGCCCTCTTTAGATAAACCAATTGGTTTCCTGACTACTATAGTGTCACTGAGAACAACACTCGGGAAGATACTCTCTAGTACCTGGGTAGTCAGGTAGTCCGGATAAGGGTATGGTCTATCCTCCTTAGTTAGTGCCCTGAGATATTGGGCCGAGTACTACTGTTGGACCCTGTACGTATATCAGAGAGCTATAGCACAAGGAAAACCCTTGTCTGTAGAACCCTTGAATACCTAACCCTTGGGGACAGAAACATAAACAAATTAAAACAGATAAGATATATTTCCATGCAACTGTGTTCAGGTTTCCAAGTAAATACACATTTCTTTCTGGTTAAGCATTTGGACATTTCCTCTCTACATTATTCTTCAGACCAGACGTAAAAAAAAAAAAA
>SNQJ01S0019598.1:132276-150779 GCA_010110895.2 Picea sitchensis
CCTCATTTCATGGGAAGAAGGAGCTAAAGGCCCAAAGGGGAGATAGATGGAAAAAGATAAAATCCTACTTATGAACTTTCCATATGCTCTCCCAAAGAGGTATTGAGAGAAATGAAATGCTTCTCCTAAAAACTCAAATACCTGCAAAAGCAAAATAACATTATATAAATGTCCCCACTTGTTGAGGTGTGTACACTCATGCAGTGTCCCTTTCTTTCATTACATATGGAACTTTGTGTACCTCTAGATTCAAGTGGAATTGTGGTACTGTACCCCAAGCTAATAGATTCACCAATAGGGAGTACCCAAGGTTTTGGATTTCTAGTTAATTAATGGCATTATATGGGTTTGGAAAAAAAATGCATTGAAAACGAAGGTGCAACACACCCTTTTCAAATTCACCCATAAATGAGACACTACATCCCCTTGTATGTCATGAACCCCATGCCCAAAATTCTTCCCCCCATTCATAACAGCTCATCCACATGACTTAGAAGGCGTTCCCCTCAGGAAACACCCCTAAACTTGAGGTACTATTTGTTGATGATTGTAGCGTCGTGTGACATTCTCCAGGATACATTCTCCTCTGTGACTGAGTTGATTCGACCCTTGAGAGAGCCCAATATTGGTTTTTCCCATGTGATGGGGTGTATCGTTCTCCTCTGGACTAAGTTGATTCATGCCCCAGTGTTGGGTTTTCCCATGTGATGGGTGTATCATTCTCCTCTGTGTGAGAGTTGAGTCGATGTGGTTTCCTACCTTTTTACTCATGTGGACTCAGTTGAGTCAGGCTTGAGATGGTACTCCAGATGATTCTCATGTAGACTTAGTTGAGATAGAGAACTATTGAGTATGAAATCCTTGTGTCTAAGCATAAGCGGGCATGTCCCTAGTGGTTGAGCACTAGTGTACGTGTGGATCCCTTTCTATATTGTCTAAGTGTAAGATTTACTTGTAACCCTAATTATGATGTAAAGGGTACAAGTCGACCCCACCATATGTGAAAGATAATTAATGTTTATTGTAATAATTAATTATATTTCTAAGTTATTGAGGTCGGCCTTGTTGTTCCAATAGACACACCTATTTTTGTGTCTGGTATTTTATAAATAAAGGTGATTTCCCCATTGAGGAAACACACACTTGTCACTTGTCATTTGGAAATTTCAGTAACACTTGTAAGGCTGAAGTGTGTACCTCTCTTGGGCACTAGTTTCAAAAATATGTCTAGTAAAATTCACGAGGCTTATGCCCTCAAAAATATGCAAAAAGTGCTCTCAGCACATAAGTAGTCCATCCTAGCTAAGGGCGGGGCCTGTTGGCCCTGCCATAATGAACAACGAAATTTTCCAAACGCCAAAAGAGATAGACCCAGGTTCATGGCACCCCAACTACGTGAGGTTTCATCGACGGTGGGAGATCCTCGATCTCTGTCATAAGGACTATACGAGTGAGCGCAGTGAGGTTCTGCTCCACCCATCTCAATACTCTATCAGCCTCTCAAGATGGAGGCCCCCCTGCTATTGTTGTTGGTTTGGAGGTTGTTGATGTCGCCTAGTCCTCGAGAAGTTTGTTGGATGCACTAGTCCCACATCTGTACATAAAATATACATAAGTGTCAAATACTCTGGTATACAAAAAAATGATATATATATATAAATACATAAAAATTAAATAACTTTGAAAAGAAAAACTTACCCATCTCTCCTCACTCTGCTCCGAGAGGTATAGGCATGTCAGGATCCCTAGAAAAATTGATCACGACATAGGGGTAGTCCTCTATTTCCATAATCTATCATGACCACTAGTCAAAAAATTTATCATCGAAGGCCTCGATGGTCCTCCCTCCCCCCTGTCACGGAAACAACGTCACCCATATGCATAGCATTGGGAGAGAGGCCTTGTCCTCTCGTATAGTCTCTCAAGGACTAAGACTAGGCACCCTCTCAAAGAAAAAGGAACACAAAATAGTCCCAAACCTGAAGTTTCAGAGCTCCAGTATCCAACACTCTATTAGTTGTCTCTTCATGCAATCCAACATGGTTGTACTCCAGACGAAAATCCGTGCATTTAATCATTGTACTGCACCATCTGATCTTATGTATAAGCATCTGAGAACCTACTTTCTTGGTACCATCCTCACAATGGAGTCCAATCAAATCCTCATTGTTGTGAGGCTCGGGCGGAAAAGTACGCAAGTTGATTGGATCCCCTCTCCTCGAGAGACCAGTCAGGAAGTAAATGTCTTCAGTCGTTGGAGTCAATGACTGCCCCTCGAGCATGAATGCCTCTGCATCAGAATTCCAGTAATCTATCAAATCATTTAGCAACATGGGTTGTGCCCTCATAAACGGACACTGGAAGAAATTTAACAACCCACATTGTGATAAAAAAGTGATAGAAGCAGGGTCCTCTGAGACCAAAAAATCAATGTCCCCATGCTCCCTCTCTCTCCAATGAACATAGATCCTACAAAATGCCAAAGTTTGGAGAGTCAACTCTTGCCTTTTCATTTTTTCCACTTGTTTTAGGGTTTACGCGGGTTGTCTTGGAAACAATCACGTGTGCACGTGGGCAAATTATCTTATGCCCACGTGTACACACGAGCTATGCTTGGAGAGCCCACGTACACACAGGGATGACCTCTTTAAAGGTCAGTGCCCCCCCAAAAAACAAACATAAATGCAAAAATGAAGGATGGGAATGAAAGAGAGGCTAGTTTGTACTTACCTGGTCCAAGCGGAAGTTTGTTTTGTCCACTGAAGCTCCTGGAATCAACTCTTTCGACAAAGGGGTGTTTTTTGACTTTTGGTCAATTCTCAAAATACAATGGTGATAATGAGCTGCCAACATTCTATTTATAGACTTTTTGGCCCCTTTTTGTCATTTTTTAGACCCTTTTGTCATTTTTTCTAGCTTGAAAGTCCTTTACTATCATTCTTGAGTTTCTCGGGGGATGTTACGATAAGTGTTACTTTGGGTATTCATAATTTTTTTTTAGAGTTGGATCATTTTTTAAGGTATTTTGGTAAGAAATCATTTTTCCAACTTTGTGCATGTAATATAGGATTCCACCTCCACTTGTTGCACATCATTGTCTTTTTTCACTTTGCCATAGGATCAATCCCACTGAATTACCACACGAAACCCTTAATCCTACTCTAGAAGTGTCGTAATTTAGTGGTAGAGCCTACCTTCACATGGATGCGCTAGGTAGATCCTGGTTGCATTTTGGTGTCCATGCCATCGTTAATGATTTTAGGCTCGGGAGTCCTTATTGGTTGTCCCTAATTACAAGTTTGAGCCTCACTTGAATGATTCATTATCACTTTTGACCTCACCCTCGGGACTCCCAAAACACAACGGGTCTTCTCTTAAGCCCTTTTCAGACCCTCTAAACATGAAAATATTGTCGAGTGATCTTGTTTCCCTTCATGCTTGCCAAACTAAAATTTGAAGGCACGTATGTCCAGCAGTAGTTTACCCCTTTTTTGCTCTAGATGGTCAAATGTACGAACAAAGGTATACTCTAGGAACTTTGGTTCATCAGAAGAGTATTCTAAGGTATAAGTTTACCCCTTTTTCGGGCCCGAGGGACTAAATTTATGAAAAAGGAACCTCCAGGGAGTCCATAGTTAAGCTCTTTTCAGACTCCCTAAAATTGAAAAGATTGTCGAGTGACCTTGTCTCTTCACACTCGTTAAATTGGTCCAGAAGAACATCCCTTACGGAGTCCATAGTTAAGATCTTTTTAGACTCCTTAAATATGAAATATTTTTGAGTGATATTGTCTTTGTCACACTCGTTAAAATGATTTTGAAGAGACGTCTGTTCGGTGCTAGTTTAACCCTTTTTCGAGCCAACTAGACTACCTTCGAAAAAAGGTACCCCAGTGGAGTCTCCTTTTATTCTTTTTCAGACTCTCTAAAAATAAAAAACTGTCAGGCTTACCTTCTCTGGGCTCATTAAAATTACATCGAAGGACGTTATCATTGTGTCTTATTAATCTCATTTGCATCCCTACATCTTTGGCCTAACGTCGACTCCATGTTTCTCTCAACTAAACCATTTGAAGCATGCCTTATACGCAAGCCTTGTATCACTTTGCCTCTACGTCTTGACACCTTGACCCATGGAGGATTTTTCCCGAGTGTCCTTTTCCTTTATATGTCCCCTTGCTCTGAGCATCAGTGTGTTCCTTGCGTTTGGAAAAAGACAAAAAAAATCAAATATACCCCAAAAAGAGGAAGGGAAAAGTATTTTCTTTTTGTTGATAGCACAATGAGTCGCCCTTGGACAAAGCACATGCTTCCATTTGTTTGTCAAGCTCTAGGATTCAATATGACCTTAGGTAGTTGTTCTTGCTACATATATTTGTGTCCTCCTCCATTTGGTTATCCTTCCAAAATTTTGGAGAGTTTGTGTTGCCTCCTGCATCGTGAAATTATGTCAATGCCATGCTTCCTAAGTCTCATCTTTTGTCATGCTTTTGTCCAAGGGAGGTTTTACTAAACTTGATTCATCCCTTCTGCAGTTTTTCTCTTGTTATCATGCCCGGACACCTTGATAGACCAATCAAGTCCTTGTTTGAAATCAATGAAGTTCTATGCCTGATCATCGAGATCCTCTTGTTTATTCCTGACGAGCCATTGAACACCTCTGGGTAGTGAAGTCATACACTGATATTACATTCCTACCCGAGTTTTGAAGATTTTGAATCTGTTGCTCGAGCTCTAAATACCTCATCTCTGGACATCAAGCATCATTTTCTTCTTGAAGATGGATACTATACATGTATATCTTTTGATTTTGAGATGTAGATCCACTGTGTACTGCTCACGACTACACTTTATATAGTTATATGACATGGATCTACAGTGTATTTGATTGGCAGCCATGATTTTATTTCATCCCAAGCATGGCTATGCCTGCCTCGATGAGACAAATTGTTATTTTGTAGATGGCACCTCCTAAACTCTAGTCCCTAGGCTCACTCGCTTCATACATTGGTGAAGATTTGTAATGTATTTCGGACATCAGATGCTCTTCTGACCTCACACATTAGGGGACATTTGGTATAACCCTAAACTGCACCAAACCTGCATACCTGGCATCAGGCCATCTTACTTGCTATCTTTGCCAAGCCATCACTGAACAACTCTTCTAAAAACCATTCTTTTGAAGGTGTGTGTTCCCTACACCACTACTTCCCATGTACACATGCTTGTTGCACCACTACAGTTCGTGTACACTCACAAAAAATCGCAAAAAATCAAAATTGAATATGGATACGGGTTTATGGGCCGTTACTTAACTGTTTGACCGCCCATAGCTAGTCACCCCAACCGTTACTATCTCTTTTAGCCTATAAAATAAGGTGTTGGGGCCCCATTCCAAAAAATAAGCACGAGAGCATAGAAACTCTGCCCATTTCAATATTCCCCCATTGCCCCAATATTTTGCAACCACATTGTGAGTTGAGCAAGAATGACATCTTACTCCTTTGCAAATCCTTACCATTTTCTTAGAGAGAACTGAAGAGGAGAAGAACACATGGAAGCAGTTGGTGCATGGTGAAGAGGAGCCCAGGACCAAGTTCGAGGAGCAGTGTCGGTCTAATGTTGTAAACAAATTTTGTGAGATTAATATAAAGAAGTACTTTTTCCGTCCCGCCAAATGACGTCTTAAAATATTTATGATTTGTTTACATTTCTTGGTTATGATGTTTAACCCACTAATCCATATATAGAATGCATGCTTGTAGTTTCTTGTTTGTCTTTTGGTGAATGTAGGTCAGCCTCGGGAGGATACTTGCAGTCAGGAAACAACTGAGTGCAAAGGGATCGACACCGGACACAGAGTTTAAGGTATGCCTACTGGATCCCTATACTTTGTCTTTTATGTATGATTGTAGGGTAATGTTAGGATAGTTGATAAAAAGTAGGAGACTTTAGACGGTTAGCTCTGCCTACATTTTAGAATCCTGGTGTAGTCCGTAAGGGATGTTCTTAACTATGTAGTATGTAAGAGCTTAACTATGGACTCCGTAAGGGATGTTCTTTTGTACCAATTTAACGAGTGTGAAGAGATAAGGTCACTCGGCAATATTTTAAATTTTAGGGAGTCTGAAAAGAGCTTAACTATGAACTCCGTGGGGGTTCCCTTTTCATAAATTTAGTCCCTTAGGCCCAAAAAAGGGGTAAAATTATACCTGAGAATACTCTTATGGTGAACCAAAGTTCCTAGAGTATACCTTTGTTCGTACATTTGACCATCCAGACCGAAAAAGCGGTAAACTACCACCGGACAGATGTGCCTTCGAATTTTAGTTTGGCGAGCGTGAAGGGCAACAAGATTGCTCGACAATCTTTTCATGTTTAGAGGGTCTGAAAAGGGCTTAAAAGAAGATCAATTGTTTTTTGGGAGTCCCGAGGATGAGTTCAAGAGTGATAATGAATCATTCAAGTGAGGCTTAAACTCGTAATTAGGGACAACTAACAAGGACTCCCAAGCCTAAAATCATTAACGATGACATCGACACAAAAATGAAACCAGGATCTACCTAGGGCATCCATGTGAAGGTAGGCTCTACCACTAAATTATGACACTTCTAGAGAAGGAGTGAGGGTTTTGTGTCACAATTCGGTGGGATCAATCCTATGGAAAAGAGAAAAAATACAACGAGGTGCAACAAGTGGAGGTGGAATCCTATCTTACATGCAAAAAGATGGAAAAATGACTTTTTACCAAAAGACCTTAAAAAATGACCCAACTGTCAAAACAATTCCCAAATACCCAAAGTAACACTTATCGTAACATCTGCGGAGAAACTCAAGAACCATAGTAAACGATTTTCAAGCTAGAAAAAATGACAAAAGGGTCCAAAAAATGACAAAAAGGGGCCAAAAACTCTATAAATAGAATGTTGGCAGCTCATTATCACCATTGTAATTTGAGAATTGACCAAAAGTCAAAAAACACCCCTTTGTTGAGAGAGTTTATTCTGGGAGCTTCAATGGACGAAAAAAACTTTTTCTTAGACCAAGTAAGTACAAACTAGCCTCTCTTGCATTTTCATCCTTCATTTTTGCATTTATGTTTGTTTTTTGGGGGGGTGCTAACCTTAAAAGAGGTCAGCCCTGCATGTACGTGGGTTGTCCAAGTACAGCCCACATTTACACATGGGCAGAAGATAATTTTCCTGCATGCACACACGACTATCGCCAAGACAGCCCGCGTACACCCTCAAACAAGTGGAAAAAATGAAAAGGAAAGAGTTGACTCTCCAAACTTTGGCATGTTGCAGGATCTATGTTCATTGGAGAGAGAGGGAGCATGAGGACATTGATTTTTTGGTCTCAGAGGACCCTTTTGCTATCGTTGTTTTATCACAATGCGGGTTGTTAAAGTTCTTCCAGTGTCCTTTTATGAGGGCACAACCTAGGTTGCTAAATGCTTTGATAGATTACTGGCATCCTGATGCAAAGGAATTCATGCTTGAGGGGCAATCGTTGACTCCAATGATTGAAAATATTTACTTCCTGACTGGTCTCTCGAGGAGAGGGGGTCCATTCAACTTGCGTACTTTTCCCCCCGAGCCTCACAACAATGAGGAGTTGATTGGACTCCATTGCGAGGATGGTACAGAGAAAGTAGGTTCTCAGGTGCCAATACATAAGATCAGCAACCTATCACTCAAAGTGATAGTTCTACTCATTGAGCGTATCATTAGATCTGTGGCTTTGCATCAGGCTTCCTGGGCGCACATGCATTATGCAGTACAGTGCTTAAATGCATGGATTTTCGACTGGAGTACAACCATGCTAGATTGCATGAAAAGACAGCTAACAGAGTGTCGGATACGGGAGCACCAAAAATTTGGGTTTGGGATTGTTTTGTGTTCCTTTTTCTTCAAGAGGGTACCCAGTCTCAGTCCTCGAGAGACTATACGAGAGAATGAGGCCTCTCTCCCAGCACTATGCAGATGGGCGGCGTTATTTCTGCGACAAGGAAGAGGGAGGACCATCGAGGCCTTCGATGATAAATTTTTTGACTAGTGGTCACGGGAGATTCCAACAATAGAGGACTACCCCTATGTTGAGATCAATTTTTCAAGGGATCCTGACATGCCTGTACCTCCTGGAGCAGATTGAGGAGAGATGGGTAAGTTTTTCTTTTCAAAGTTATTTAATTTTTATGTTTTTTTATATATATCATTTTTTTGTATACCAGAGTATCTGACACTTATGTATCTATTATGTATAGATGTGGGACCAGTGCATCCAGGAGACTTCTCGAGGACTAGGCGGCATCCTAGACCAGAGGCAGGACTAGAAGCAGCCACCGGACCAGCAGCAATAGGGGGGCCTCCAGCCGGAGAGGTTGAGAGATTATTGAGATGGGTGGAGTGGAATCTCACCATGTTAACTCATACAGTCCCTATGGCAGAGATCGAGGATCTCCTACTGTCTATGCAACCTCACGTAGTTGGGCTACCACGGACCTAGGTCCATCTCTTTCGGTGTTTAGAAAACGTCATTGGTCATTATGGCAGGGCCAACAGGCCCCGCCCTTAGCTAGGCTAGACTACTTACGTGCCGAGAGCACGTTTTGTATATTTTTGAGGGAATAAGCCCCGCGACTCTTACTGGACATGTTTTTGATGTGCTTGCACCCGCCCATGTACTCTGATATTGTTGATATATATATGGATATTTTACATCTATTTTACAAATGTATTTACATGTGCGTGTGTGTGATTTTCCTTACATGTGTGCAAAATGCCAATCTAATACATGATTAGCTAGATTATCTATGATTTGACTCAATCTCCTAGGAACATGGATATACGTAATGTAATCAAAGCTTCATTCTAAGAGACAGACCCTAAGGAACCGTCGGTGTAGTGTAGGATTGTAAACGTGGTAAACCCCATTTAATTGGGACACAACCAGGTGAGTGTCTAAGTAGACCCGGAGGTGAGAGATGCCATGTGACAAAGCGTCACAAAGCAACTCTAAAACTAAACTATAATTTGTGACACTGTTTGTGGCGTCACCTAAACAGATACCTCTTGAAGATAGCAACTGGTCCTGAGGTGTGAAAATCACCCAAGCTGTAGAAGCAAGCCTTCGAGTGTGTCGGCTAGCACCGTCCACAAACCCAACGAACACCTCTGATTCACTTAACATCTACCATAGTGAAAAATATAACATCAAAAATGACACGTCCATAAAACCAAAAATACAAAGGCTAAAAGTGTACAAGAACTATACATATGTTACAAGAAGTCACCCAAGGCGACCCACCTATGAGTAATACTTCTTGAGGTAGAGCCCATTTCTAGGCTCTGCCAAAGAATTTCCCTCAAATTCCACTAGATGATAAGCGCCCTTCTTTAGAACCTCCTTCACGATCAAAGGTCTGAACCACATGGGTTTTAACTTACTTTCCCCCAAGGGGTCCTTATCTTGGTCATAGACTAGTACAAGGTCACCTTCAAAGAAAATCCAAGGATGGATGGACCGATCATACTGACACTTGATTTTTTTTTTTGTGAGACTCGTTAGCCAAGGTTGCATCCCGACACTGCTCATCGAGATGCTCAAGATATAATAAATGCTCCTCAAGTGGTGAAGTGTTTGGCAATAACTGTACTGCCAATTTTAGAGAGGGGATCTGGCACTCTATAGGAAATATTGCTTCCAGCTCGTAAACGAGTTGAAAAGGTGAGAAACTGATTGCAGTCTTAAGAGATGTTTGGTATGCCCATAATGTCGAGTACAACATCAAATTCCAATTTGACCTAGCCGAATTGATTGTTCGTTGTAGAATAGTCTTAAGGGATTTACTCACAGCTTCCACCTGACCATTCACTTGTGGGTAGTAGGGTGACAAATTTTCTTGACTCAACCCAATATTTGACGTTAACTCGAACATCATTTTGTTCTACAAGTGACTGCCATGGTCAGTGACAATCTCTCTCAGGACATCGAACCTTGCTATTATCTAGTTAAACAAAAAGAGAGTTGTTGTCTCACCATGATCTTTAAACATTGGCATAGCTTTGACCCACTTCGTGAAGTATTCTACTACTATGATAATATAACGGTGCCCCCTTGTGGAAGGAGGGTTGCATGTAGTGTAATAAATCCGCCACTTGGTGAAGGGAACAAATATGATTATGGGAAACATGGGAACGGGGTGTGCCCTCATCTTCTGAGAGAAGATCTAACATGGGTGGCACTTCTTGACTGATTCAACACAATCTTTGATTAATTTCATCCAAAAGTAATCATCTCATAGAATCTTTTGGGTTGTTTCCAACCCGGACAAATGATTGCCACATGCTCATGTGTGGCAATCGTTAAGCATGATTTCCACCTCTTCGTGAGTGAGACACTGACGAAGGATGAAATCTACACCTAGACGATATAAAGTGTCCTCGAGTATGAGATAGTTCTTGGCTTGATGGCGTATACGGCGATGCTCATCATGAGAAGAAGAGGTGGGGCACTTCAAAGTCTTGATATAGACTAGTATATCTCCATACCAGGGGTTCGAAGATGCGATCAAAAACATGTCTCCTTTGATAAGCGACTCCTCGAGTATAACATCACCTGATTCGACCGGAAGTTCCAAAATGAGTTCTGTGAAGATGAATGACTTTTTGGATTTCACCGAGACAAAATCCAAGTCAAATTCTTGGAGGATAACTATCCATATACTGATCTTTCCATCGATTACACATCGTGTCAACACGTATTGAAACAGATTCACAACGAAAATGAAGGTGGTCTTGCGAAACAAGATATAATGATGGAACCGCTAGGCAGCATGAACGGTTGCCAACGCAAGTTTTTCAACGTGGGAATAATTGAGTTCCGGTCCAACCAAGCCTCGACTGAGGTAATAGATCACGTATTCAGAGATAAAATCATCTTCCTAAACCAAGACCATGTCGATGGTCGACTCTTCAGTGGCCAAGTACAATAAGAAATCTTTATTATAATTGGGTGGTCGAAGTAGAGGGGTAGACGTGAGGGCACATTTCAACGCTTCAAAAGAGCGTTGAGCAGCTTCATCCCAATGAAAGGGAACGTCCTTCTTCAGTAAACGCATGAAACCCTTTGTGATCTCGGCATAGTTTGCGATGAAACGTCGTAAGAAGTTCACTTTTCCCTGTAAACTCTAAAGTTGAGGGATTGTGCACGGGGGAGGCAACTAAATTATCACCTCAACCTTTAGAGGATCAACCATGATCCTTGTTGTTGTAACTATGAAACCAAGAAGATGACCCAAGGTTATGCAAAAACTGCATTTGTTTGGATTCAAGCGAATCTGGTAGTAGCGACATCACTCAAAGATAAGTCGAAGGTGTGTTGGATGATCAACTCTCTTACGATATTGTGATGCTAAATAATCAAGGTAAGCCTCAAATACGTGTTTGAGGTAGTGGAAAGAAAAATGTATGGCCCGCTAAAAAGTAGCTCCAACATTTTTCAGACCAAAAGGTATCTTTCGATAAGAGAATGTACCCCACATAAAAATGAAAGTGGTTTTGTGTTGGTCTTTGGGTTTTATTTATATCTGATTGTATCTCAAAAAACCATCCATGAAAGAAAAGGCCTTGAAACCTACGCATTCATCAACTATTTGGTCAATAAATGGCATGGGGAAATTATCCTTTGGACAGGCATTGTTCAAATCATGGAAGTTCGTACATACGCTAATCGTACCCTGATTTTTGTTGACTAGCATGGGATTTGACACCCATTGAGTCAATTGAATGGGGTAGATGAAACCAACTTTGAGTAGTTTCTCTACTTCAGCCTTAATAGTTGTTTCTTTCTTGGGATTAACTGGACGAAGATTCTACCAGACCGGCTTGGCATCAGGATATGTCATGATTTCATGTTCAATGATTCTTGGATCTATGCCTGGCATTTCCTCATAAGACCAGGAAAACACGTTGTGAAATTATTTAAATAAATCTGTGTAGATTCGAATCTCCTCGGGGGAGCAATCTGCTCCGACGAATATATTCTCCACGACACCAGGGATTCTGGAGATATCAATAGGTATCATTTTAGTGTTTCTTTCCATATTTCCTTCAACATAAAGAGTGTTTGTAGCCAAAGGATTGATAGGACAAGCCCTATATCCAGTCATAGTCAGAATGAATTCCCCTGCTTCAATTCTTCTTAACTCTGGGAGAAAATAAGATTTGTGATGGAGATCATCCCAGGGTTTGTCCAGACTAGTCATTGCCTCAATAATCGATTCATCTGAGGAAAAGAATAACTCTAAAGAATCAGTATCGACAAGGGAAACTTGAGCCAAAATAGGCTCGAGAACCAGATCTAACTACTGTGCGAAAGTTGGATTGGGGTCGGTGGAATATTGTTGGACTATAGAGTATGCAACTTCTCGAAAAAATTCATGGCCATGCCATGGTGCCCTATCCCTTCCATCGTAACTGATTGGGAAGGAAGAGTCCATGGATCGTTAAAGTAAGTCGTGCGAAATGACGAGATTTAAAATATTTCATCCCTAGGCTGGTCGGGACAGCCGATATGTAATGGACATTGTCGGTCGGAGGTGGGTAATCGAAAGTACCCATCAGAGGTGGGCACAAACCAACCCCTACGTTGACGATGTTGGGCTGAGGTTTATCAATCATCGAGATCGTGGATACCCCCGATGAAGGATCAGGACGGGAGAAGGATAACTGATCAATGGACACGATCTGGTCCTCGTTTGGAAACAACAAGACTCGAAAAACTGTCGTGACCACTGCTTTCATAGCATAGGTCCAACTCCTTCCTAACAAGAGATTGTAGTCGAGAGACACATCGACCACTTCAACCTCGATGCACATGGTCTTCCCCCCTAACTACATGGGGAAAGAGGCAATGATTCCATGTGGTCAAAACGAACGACCGTCAAAAGAGGTAAGAGTAGGTGACGGAGAAAAAATGGGTTGGCCAATGGCCTTCCAACCCACCAAATACATCATGCATGTTGAGGCACCCTCATCAACCATTGTGCAGAAAATGTTCCGAGTAAAATTTTCTTTGGTGTAAGCCACTACTGTCTGAAACGCCACATGGTAAGGAAGACGAGGTTTTAAGTCGGTCGTATCAAGCATGATCGTTCTCGGATTACAAGTCTCAGCAGATCCTAAGGTAGTTAACAGATCCTTTCTCGAGGAAGGGAAGCTCTAGAGGACTTCCAAAGCAGACATCGCACAAGGGGTTTGTGACAAATCCTCCACCACAGAGTATTTTTGGGCAGCTCTTGCATTTGGGTTGTGGGAAGCTTTCTTGAACGCACCTTTTGGGATGCGTGTCATTGTTTCTCCCAATGTATTCACAATTTAGAGAGGAAGAGATGGGTTTTCATCTTCTTTACCCTTCTCAGAGGTGTTTGGAATTCCATAGTCATGTGTCCTAGTTGTTAATTCAACACTACCTTTCATCATGTACGCATTCACGGATGAAGGATTACTCGCAGATGGAGGGGGTCCCTAACTGCCCCCTTCCACGCTTGAAAAGGCTTGAGTTAAATTTTTCCCATGTGGAAATGGATTCATTAACATGGCGGGCTTCTTCTGTTCCAATAACTTCTGGGCCTCCGCAAGCCGAGGGCACTAGTGATTTGAGTGGTCTTTCGTGCAAAGATTACATAGATACTTTGACTTCTTATTTTCTATGTTGCCCCCGCCAACATTATTGGTAGGTTTCTTATCCCCCTTACCCTTCTTTCATTGTTTCTTCTTTTCATCAGGCTGCTTGGTGGCCTTCAGGTTTGTCGATTTCACAGTGTGTACATCCAACGTTTGAGTAGGGGGAGCAGCTGAACCAATGGTCTGGTTGGACGTTGTTTGTTGTATTGACAATTGCTGCAATTGATTTGATAGTTGATCAGTGGGATTTGTTTGCACTGAACCAACAATACCATCGGAATGTGGTCCAAATCTCTATCTGGTCTTATCAAGTATCGATCATGGTGCATCTAGAAAAACTTCGTAAAGTAAACCAAATTGAGAGTAAATAAGCTCTAGCTATTGAGCTCTCATTATCGCTTCTTCTTCTTAAAAGACCTCCGAGGTTGCGACGTATTTAGATAACTGAGGTACCAAAGACTTAAGGAATCACTCAAGCAGGAATGTTGGTGGGACTGGTACTTTTATCAAACTCTTATGGCATCTCCATTCTCAGATGTGATCTAAGATATGGTCCGCTTTTGTCTACTCAAAGTTGGCGAGCAATTCGATGTCGATGTCGTATCTCACAGGTAATTGGAAATGGTTTGAGAAAGTCATTGCCAATTCGCCGAAGGAAGAGTATCTTGAGTGGTCGAGCTCAATGTACCATTTCGCAGCACTCCTGATGAGACTGCATTGAAGCAAACGCAATTGGACGGAGTCATCTCTCAAAGAGTTAGACAAGAACCATAAATGGAAGGTAGTCACATGATCGCCTGGATATTTATTAGGCTTAGCCTCAAAATTTTAAATGTTTGAAGGAAACTTGGTCAGCATAGGAGGCCAACGCAAATCATGACAAATGGGGTTGTTTAATAACCTTGTCAAGTCTAGCAAGTGCAGAGTTTCCAGAAAAGGTAATTTGGGTTGTTGATTATAACTAGGGAAAAAGGAACCTGGAGTTTGGAAGGCACCAAGTTGCCAACAAAAGTTGGGTTGCTGGCCAGGGTTCTGGTAATAACCATGGTCATGACCAATGTACATATTATGAGCTTGTTGAGACATCATCGATTAACTCCCGTAATAGGACGTAAAGGGATAGGCTTGCGTCACATTCCAAGGATTTTGGGAAGGGTTTCCCCTTTCCGATCTGACGGGCATAGGTGTTGAGACTTTCCCGGGGTTCCATTGGTTATGGAAGGGGTTTCCCTTGGTCAGAATCCCTTACAAGGGAACTGATCCCTGCCATGGATTCCAAGGTCCTTGTGAGGAAGGAATTCCTAAATTTTCCCCCTGTGTAGGAATAGTACCCTTCATAGGATTTTATTGTCCATAACTGGGGTTGCCCCCAACCAAGATGACAACTAAAGAGAATGCATTGTTACCAAATGTGTCGAATAAAGAGAACAGTGTCGAACCTACCGACATGCTATAAGAAGGAAGTCCTTTACTACCTTCTCCAAACAAACTATAGTTTACGTTCGGCCCAGTGGGGTGCTGGTGAGCACTGCCAAGCAAAGGGGATGAAGGAGGTATATGACCCCCTCCATAAGGGAAAGCATTATAGGGAGCTGAAGTTCCCCACATGGATCCTTGTAGAGGAGCGTTAGAGATACCTACCCCCAATCCTAAATTTTGTAGAGTGGAGTAGGAAAGGACAGAGTTTGTATCGAAGTCAAGCATCCCATATGAGAACGGAGGGCATGTCTCACTCTGAGTGAAAAGAGAAGTGATCGTCGCCATAGATGGAAGCAGACCATTTCCCGAGGCAGAGGCGGTCAAGACCATGGTGGTCTAGACTGATGATGGTTGGTTAGGAGGCGGAACACCCCCTGTGGTGACAGTCGTAGAGGGAGTATGAGAATTCCCTGAAGAAGTAGCAACATTTGTCTCCATCACTGCTTGTGACACTACCTAACGCTCGTAAGGTTTAACCTGTATAATGATGGGAGTTGATAGATTAGTGATCGGAGGGTTATAAGGACCAAGAGATTCCACTCCAAGGTCAAAAATGGTTGGTTCATCCAGAATCAAATTTTATCCTCTTGGATATGGGTTGGGCTCAGTTTCCTATGGCCCAGTCACCTTAAAAGACCCTTGTTGGTCTAGTCTTCGCCTTAGCGGTGGCAGGGGTGTCTCTAGACTAACCGATGGCAGGCCAAGAAGCCTTCATGATCGGAGGAGCTCCTGATCCTCCACAGTGTGAGAATATCAATGACACACTAAGTATTTCTATTAACGTTTTGAAAACCAACACACACTAGAAAAATCTCCTATGAGATAAGACAAGCAGATCACTAGCTAGTTGGAAGAATAGTTACACCAGCCAACACTAGAGCAACTTACCAGTGCAAGTGCAACTTGAATATGGAAGAACCCTCTGGGTATACTCTGCAAAGTGTGGCCCGATGTTTTCCCTAGGTACCACGGTATACCCCCGCAGTCACCTGTGTAAGTCACTAAGATAAAAACAACTAGGTTTTCAGCGCGCGAACAGTCACCAGGCAGGTACAGTCAACAGTTGGGTGGACTGCAATGAGTAGGGTATCAAGCCCGAAACCTATCAAGGAGTTGGGCCCCAACAACTCCCCCCTAAATGTTTACAAATTTAAAGGGCCCCCATTCGAATCTTGATAATTATGATGAGCTACAGAATCAACATTTTCAAATAGTTCCATACCTTGGCTTGCTTTGAAACAAACTTAAGACATTCACTATAGTATGAGACATTCATTGCAAGAGTATATATCAAAATTTAAAAATGAGCATAGAAATCTCAATTTAAACAAAAACGTTGATTTTTATCAACTATTTACTTTCATTTAAATTATGATTATGTGTTCTTTCTTTTGCTCATTAGCAAGTTTGACTATTTTGAATAACGTGTTCAATACTTCATCAAATAATATCTTGGTTGGTTTCTCATTTTCATAAAATCATTTGGTGATATTAATTAATTAAATTCATTTTGCATTTTGCATCTCATTTCAAAATAATAATAATAATAATAATAATAAATAATAAAGAATTATCTATCATTTGTTTGATTTTGTAAAAAACCAAAATTAATATTTTTTTCTTCTCCATTAACTTGAAGCTTCTAGAATTTTAAGATTATATTTGAAAGGAAATTAGAAACAATGTTTGTTTAGAACTTATAGTTAGTTTAAATTCATTTTTTATTTTATTGTTCTAGATTTTGTTTTATTCACAATTTTTAGGTTATTAATTTAGGTTTTTTTTTGTTTCACAAGTTTCTATTATCAAATATTTGATATGGATCTGATCATGGATTGATTTTATTATCCAAATACATTCAAGATGATTGATCCAAAAATAATATTGGATTGCTACAAATAATTTTATGAGCAACAACAGATAAAATTTGGAAAGGAGTCAAGATCAGATAGACAATTTTGAAGGACTGATTTCAGCCAAACCGTGAGGAATTTGAAGAAATGGTTGAAAACCCAGAACCCAAATGGACCCATTTACCTTTCGATTAGAAACTTTTCCAAAAACATGCACGATTTAAGAGATATTGATGTCTCTTTACGAGGAAAATTCCAGGTGACGAAAATTATTAGTGATGCCCAGACTGTTCACTCATTGTATAAATATATGAGAAAGTTCAGAGCCAGAGTTTCAAGAATTGGAGAGGAGGATTTTTATCCTTTCTCTTTTGTATATTATTTATTTTGTAAAATTTTCTTCTTTTCAAATGGAGTAACGGATGGTTTGAATCTTTGGGAGAATGGACACGTATTTTCAAAGAAGAATATGGAATTCCAGGTTGCTTAATGGCTTTTGTCCTATGAGTAAAATGGTTTTATTTTCATTATAATATCTTCATATTCTTTGAATAATTGATTATGCATTGATTTAAATTAGTTTTAGTCTATTTTATCAGTACATGGTTAATTGTTATCATTTATGTATTAATTTTTTCAATCTTTAAGAGTCTATTATCTTAAAAAAATCTTTCAGGAGTACAATATGGGCATGTGATTTTGAGAAAGAATATGGGAAAGCAATTCATCTTTGGCTTTAGACCTATGTGATGCTTATTCCATTTCATTATTTTATTACTGTTGTATTATGAGAATGTTATTATGGTTGATTTTAGCTTTAGCTTGTCATCATATGGTGTTTTCATACTGTTAAATGTTATATGTTGTCCATAATTTCTTATTCCATTTTTTATGTGTGATCAATCGATCATTTGATTATTGTGGAATTTATTTCTATTGTTAAATGATGGATAATATCAATACTCAAAACTGAGTTTTCTTTCGTTCTTAAATATTGATTATCTTAAGATCACATGATTTTTTATTAGTTGTCTTCATGTTGTTATTAATTTACTCCAATATCAAATACTTCTTTGAATGTATTCTGGAAGTGCTAGTATTGTTCTGTTATAGGTTTCCCTTAACAACAGTACAGGCATGAGCTCATACAACACAGAAAGATAATACCAGTTTCGTTGATCAACTACAGGTTATTCTGTATGTTATTTAGTTAAGTTGTTTATGAATGAAATCATGATTACATTAATTAGATTTGACTGTTTTTGTGTCACTATTTCAATCGTATTCATTTAGTATTTATTCGTTTAATATCTTTAAAAAAAGACAAAAAATAAGTGTTGTTCATATTTGATTCAGAAAATTTATCAAACAATCATTTTCGCAAGATTTCATGCAAACCTTGTAAATTGTATATAAATTGTTCATAATCATTTGTATATTCACATTCTTAGATAAATATTTGTAATTATTGTGTCGATTGTTAG
>SNQJ01S0019598.1:150789-163436 GCA_010110895.2 Picea sitchensis
ATAAATTGTTCATAATCATTTGTATATTCACATTCTTAGATAAATATTTGTAATTATTGTGTCGATTGTTAGAATATTTTCTTTAGTTAGTTTATTTCATTTTTCTATCTTTAGGACCCTAGTTGGCTAACAGAGCCATTAAAACCATCAGAATAGGTTACACCAAATGGCTTGGGTTATTTAGACAACCCCAGACCAGATCTATTCTTCCAGTTGACGGCATGTCAAATATTCCCATCAACACAAACGTATCAAAATCAATTGTTCTGAAAGATGATTGAGGACCTCGAACAGATTTGAGACCCATGAAGCTCCATGGAAAATGCGATCAACGGAATCCCAAGATAAGCCCTCTATATGTGTTCCCCACTACGCTTGGTCTGGCTTTGGAGGGGTTATATCCGCTACCTTTCCTTATGCAGCCTCGTGTTTAGCCCCTGTGTTAGAGGGGGGTCATGGATAACTTTCATGGTTACTGGAATTTCAAGCACTCCCTAGCTCATACTCTTATGTTTGTATTTGTAGCCTTGAAGATTTTCCTCTCCAATCCTAAATCAAGGCTCTAGCCTAGACTAAATTGATGGACCCTTCAAACACAAAGTCTAATAACTTTTAATTAAGCGTTAATTTTAGTGGTTGTCTTAAGTCAAAAGGAATGGAAGTGAAACCAGTGATTTTCTTTAATAGATGAAAAAGAAGAGCATAAGATGATATTGGAAACAAAAGTACTTTTTTCTTCACAAATAAAGATTTTCCAATTTAAACTCTTTAACCAAACTTTCTGTAACTACTTTTCTCAGATCTTTGAAAAGAAAAACTTAAAACAATATTTCACTCGACTACGAGCTACTTAATGTCCTAATAATTCAAGTAAAGAACTTAAGAAAACTTTATTTTTCCTTGGTAAATGAAACAACTAACCTAAACTACTTTACCAAACAAAAAAATGAAAGATTTTTTTTTTATTGTTTTATGCTTCAAAACAAGAAATTTGAAAATGAATTATTTTATTTTCTTCTAAAGAAAAAAAGGGAAACATGACCACAAGTCAAGACCAAGAAATGAATTCAGGCCCAAACGCAGATCGCAGGGAGTCACTGACAATACCAAACAGGAATATCAAAGCAGACTCACAAACTTGTCTAAAAACCCTATCAAAGAAAAAACAAGAAATATTTTGATGCAAAGAAAGTTATGCTGAGGTCAGACCTAGGATACAGACTATTATAACAGAGACCAGGTCTAGATCAAGAAAAACCCTGAGAAGTGTGACTTCTGATAGGGAAGAGGATGACTGCCTCTTCTAAAAAATTTCTCAACATATGCATGCTACTAACACTTCAGCAGCTAGCGTATATATGTGGGATGTCCAAAGGCAAGGCATGTATGCACGCATGCAGGCCCACTATAGGCAGCGTACACCTCTGTAACTTCTCAAAAAGATGAAAACTAACAGTCAAGAAAAAGGCAGGGAGTATTGGTATGGAAGACCAACATCCCTTAAGGACACAGAAGCTTATAGAAACTCAAAAATAGTGAGTAAATTGATTCAAAAACACCCAAAAGAAGTATCCACAAATACCCTAGAGGCTTCCCCAGTATGGTCGCCAATTATGCTATAGCGGGAAAACCTTTCTACGGACTACACCAGGGTTCTAAAATGTAGGCAGAGCTAATCGTCTAAAGTCTCCTATTTTTTATCAACTATCCCGACATTACCCCACAATCATACATAAAAGACAAAGTATAGGGATCCAGTAGGCATACCTTAAACTCCACGTCCAGTTTTGATCCCTTTGTGCTCAGTTGTTTCCTAACTGCAAGTCTCCTCCCAAGGCTGACCTACATTCACGAAAAGACAAACAAGAAACTACAAGCATGCATTCTATATATGGATTAGTGGGTTATACATAATAACCAAGAAATGTAAACAAATCATAAATATTTTAAGACGTCATTTGGCGGGACGGAAAAAGTACTTCTTTATATTAATCTCACAAAATTCGTTTACAACATGAGACCGGCACTACTCCTCGAACTTGGTCATGGGCTCCTCTTCACCATGAACCAATTGCTTCCACGTGTTCTTCTCTTCTTTAGTTCTCTCTAGGGAAATGGCAAGGATTTGCAAAGGAGGAAGATGGCATTCTGGCTCAACTCAATGCGGTTGAAAAATATTGGGGCAATGGGGGAATATTGAAATGGGTAGAGTTCATATGCTCTCGTGCTTCTTTTTTGGAATGGGGCCCCAACACCTTCTTTTATAGGCCAAAAGAGATAGTAATGGTTGGGGTGACTGGCTATGGGCGGTCAAACAGTTAAGTAATGGCCCAGAAACCCGTATCCATATTCAATTTTCATTTTTCGAGATTTTTTGTAAGTGTACGCGAGATGTAGTGGTGTAGCAAGCATGTGTACACGGGCAGTAGTGGTGTAGGGCGCGTACACCTTCAAAACAATGGTTTTTAGAAGAGTTGTCCAGTGATGGATTGGAAAAGATAGCAAGTAAGATGGTATGATGCCAGGTATGAAGGTCTGGTGTAGTTTAGGGTTATAACAAATATAGCAAAGGATTTTTGGGTTTTTTCCCTTGTTTGAGAAGGGTTTTCCCAGGATATTTCTTGTGTTCTTGTGCATGGTTATTCTTCTTGTGATATTGGTAATTGTAGCACTTGTGTATGGTGTTGTTGCATTTTTTATGGTTCAAGTACATGCTAAATGAATTAAACCTCATACTTGAGCCTAGAATAATGAAAATTCAGCGTGATATCAAAGCATAGGACTTGAAAGAGCCATTACACAAGCTTCAAGCAAGTCATCCTCTCTTCTATGCAATCCATATGGCCCTCCTAGGGTTTCCAGAAAAAGGTACGACCCTCTCCTTTTTGGTTGTTTCAGCACCTTCCACTAAAACTTTGGGGCTAATTTTTTCATAGGAGTGTACGAACTCCTTCAGTGCGCCTCCAACAACTTTTAGATTTCAATTCCGAGAATTTTTTATTTTTGGCCCTAGGGTTTCTAAGGTTCCACAATTTTCTGCAGAATTTTAGTTTTAGGGTTTCTGCATCTCATTGAAGGAGTTTTTCAGCTCACCAGTGCTCTTATGACTTTCAAGGATTATTTTTTGCAATAATAAGTCCAACAAAACCTAAGATTGCTAGCCTAGCCTAGCCATTAGGTTTCCTAGCCTAGTTGTTAAGGGTTTGTGGAAGAATCTACAAACCATGAGGAACAGAACCTTGGTGGAAGATAGGCTTGATGGATCAAGAAACTTTAGTTCCTAGAAGTCAAGACTACAGATCACCCTGGAAGAGGATGACCTATTGAGTGTGATACAAAAGGGTTTACCAGAGATAGCTACCGATGAAGAGAAAGAAAGACAACTTGCCTCCACTACTGATGTTGATCCAAAACCACATCAAAGAGATGAAGACATAAAAAATGAAGCCTTCTTATTCATATCAACACTCTTAGGTACGGTTCCTACTAATAATGATATTTGGTTAATTGAGAGTGGTTCCTCCAGGCACATGACCAGATATAGAGATCATCTGTCAGATCTTGTTGAGAAAGAGACCAGTCTACATGTTGTACTTGGATACAATGCCAAATATAATGTGAAAGGGTTTGGATCTTCTACATAACAACTAGATTCTGACATACCCCTTCAATTTAGTGAGGTAATATATGTACTTGGGATGAAAAATAACCTTGTCTCCATTTATTCCTTAGAGGATAAAGGCTACAAGGTTACCTTTTCTGAAGGAAAATTTCTTGCATGGCACAAGAACTCACATATTGGTTTTCGAGAAAACATATTATACATGTTGAATGTCCGACCAGTCCATGCCCTATTACATGATACTATCATTTGATTTAGTTGTGGAATAGGAGACTTTATCATATTCATTATAGAGCCCTTCCCGCTCTAGGGAAGATGGTAACAGGCCTTCCAGAGATACAGGTTCAGCATAATGGTGTTTGTAGAGCTTGTGATCTTGGAAAGAATGTCAAGGGGTACCTCTTGAGAAATGACAGTAGATCCAAGGGGATCTTCGACTTGATACATTCATATGTGTGTGGAACCGTGATTATTGACTCCTTGAGTGGATATTTTTACTATGTTCTCTTCACAGATTATCACTCTCGGAAGACATAGATTTATTTATTGAAGACCAAGGATGGATTCCTTGCAAGATTTCAATAATTCAAAGCTCGGGTTGAGAATTTGACTGGAAGGAGGATCAAGGTGCTAAGATCAAATAATGGAGGAGAGTACACCTCCATGGATTTCAGTGATTTTTGTATTGAGGCAAGGATCAAGAGGGAGTACATCGTTCCTTACAACCCTTGGAAAAATGGGGTTGCGGAGAGGAAGAATAGAACCATCATTGAGGAAAAGCAATGATACATGATCAGAATATAGCTATGATTCTATGGGAAGAAGCATCCATGATAGTAGTATATGGTCAAAAAAGGAGTCCTCACTAGATTTTGAAAAATATGAATCCCTAAGAAGACTTCACCAGAGTGAAGCCTGAGGTTGGACACTTCAGGATATTTGGGTGTCAAGTGTAATTTCATGTACCCAAGGAGAAGAGATCCAAGCTAGACCCTTCAGGCATAAAGGGTACATTTGTGGGATACAGTGAATCTTCGAAGGCATACTAGATCTACATCCCTGGATAGAGACAGATTGAGGTGAGCAGATATGCCATATTTAAGGAAGAGATAGCCTTTCAAAGATCCATAGAATCTCAGATGGAGATTGAGAGATAGTACCTTCTCCCCCTTCAGCAGTTCATAGGGAGATAACCATTGTTCCAGTTGATCTAGTTGATCCAGTTTCTCTAGTTGATATTCCCAGATACATTGCAATAGGCCATAAAAGGCATGCCTGGGCTCGACAAACTCTATAGGAGTTAGAGAGACATGCAAATCCTCGAGGCACATTCTGAAAAAGAAAGAGACCACAGATATTTTTGAACTATGTTTCATCCATGAGACACATCATTGATATCGATCCTTCTTGTTATGGAGAAGCAAGAGGTTAGCAGGTATGGCAAGATGCCATGACAAAAGAGTATCAGTCCATCATGAAGAATGATGTGTGGGATATTGTTCTGAGACCAGAAGGGAAGTATGTAGTGACTTCCAAGTGGATCTATAAGATCAATCATGCAATTCATGGAAGTATCGATAAGTACAAAGAAATATTTGTATCCAGAGGATTCTCACGGGTGGAGGGAATTGATTATGGAGAGACATTTTCTCTTGTATCCCGATACACTTCTATTCATACTATGATTTCACTAGGTGCATCCATGGGTTTGAAACTACATCATATGGATGTAAAGACAACCTTTCTCAATGGTGATATTGAGGAAGAAGTTTACATCGAGAAGCCAAAGGGATTCATGATACATGAGGCGAAATCTCATGTGTGTAGGTTGAAGAAATCCTTGTATGGACTAAAGCAGGAACCTCATTCTTGGTACAAGAAGATGGATGGATTCTTGATGAGTTTGGGATTCAACAAGATTGTTGTTGATCCAAACCTATATTATCACATTGTTGGTGGAGAGTTCCTGATCTTGGTACTATACATTGATGACTTATTACTCATTGGTTCAGAAAGTCTTATTGTTGAATGCAAGCGTGCATTGAATTTTGAATTTGAGATGAAGGATCTTGGTATGATGCACTACTTATTTCAACTAAAAGAATGGCAGAGGACTGATGATATTTTCCTAAGTCAAGGAAAATATATAGTGGAGATATTTAAGAAATTTGGTATGACAGACTGCAAATCCATGCCTACACTGATGGTGATGGATCCGAAGAAAATGAATGAGGCTTCTATTGATTCAGGAGAGATTGATCCTCATATATACCGACAGTTGATTGGATCATTGATGTATATGGTTAACACCAGACCTAATATATGCTATGCAGCGAATGTACTTAGTCAGTTCCTGAGTCAACCAAGGCAGACTCACTGGATAGCAGTGAAGAATGTATTGAGATATCTACGAGGCACAGTTGGATATGGCCTAAGATATGCCTCCAATGTATACATGAGATTGTAGGGATATGTCGATGCATATTGGGCAAGGAGCATAGTGGACCAAAAAATCACATCTGGTTGTTTTTTTACCTTGGGGTCTACCATGGTTTCCTAGTGCAGCAGGAAACAGAGCTTTGTGGCTTTGAGTACCGCAGAATTAGAGTATATAGCATTGAGTGTGGAAGTCCATGAAGCAGTGTGGCTTCTCAAGCTTCTTAAATGTTTATTTGATCATGAGATGGATTCTACCATTATTCATTGTGATAACCAAAGTTGTGTGAAGCTCTCTAATAATCTTGTGTTTCACGATAAATCAAAACACATTGAGATAAAATACCATTATATCAAAGACATGGTGCAGATGAAAGAAGTACACATGCAGTACCTTCCTACACATGAGCAAATTATAGATATCTTCACCAAATGGGTTACTAGAATGAAGTTCGAGTACTTTCGTGAGAGACTTGGCCTAGTGGAGAATGTCTCCCTAGCTGAGAGGGAGTGTTTATGATTGCAGCATCATGTGACATTCTCCAAGATATGTTATCCTCTGTGACTAAGTTGATTCAACCTATGAGAGAGCCCAGTGTTGGTTGTGCCCATGTGATGGGGTGTATCGTTCTCCTTTGGACTGATTTGAGTCATGCCCATGTGATTGGTTTATCATTCTCCCCTATGTGAGAGTTGAGTCAATGTGGTCTCCTGCCTTTGTACTCCTCTGGACTCAGTTGAATCAGGCTTGAAATGGTGCTCCGGATGATTCTCCTGTGGACTCAGTTGAGATAGAGATCTATTGAGTATGATGTCCATGTGGTTGAGCATAGGTGGATGTGTCCCTAGTGGTTGAGCACTAGTGTACGCGTGGATCCCTTGCTATATTGTCTAAGTGCAAGATTTACTTTTAACCCTAATTATGATGTAAAGGGTACAATTCGTCCCCACAATATGTGAAAGATAATTAATGTTATTGTAATAATTAATTATATTTATGATTTATTGAGTTCGACCATGTTGTTCCAATAGACACACCTATTGTTGTGTCTGGTCTTGTATAAATAAAGTTGATTTCCCCATTGAGGAAACACACACTTGTCACTTGTCATTTGGAAATTTCAGAAACACTTGTAAGGTTGAAGTTCACACCTCTCTTGGGCGCTAGCTTCAAGGTTGTAGAAGCACCATCTTATGTGCATCTAGAGTTTATGGTTGGGGGATATTCTCTTAAGAATATAGCAAAGGATTGTTGGGTTTTTTCCCTTGTTTGAGAAGGGTTTTCCTAGGATATTTCTTTTTGTTCTTGTGCATGGTTATTCTTCTTGTGATCTTGGTAATTACAACACTTGTGTATGGTGTTGTTTCGTTTGTTTATATTTCAAGTACATGATAAATTAAATAAACCTCATGCTTGAGCCTAGCATAGTGAAAATTCAACACGATTCACCAATAGGTTGTTTTTTCAACCCTCCCATACCTAAACTTGGAAAATTGCATAGGGTCTTTGAGCATTAGTTTATTTTGATGAAGTGGTTTGTATGTACTTGATTATATGGCTCTTTTATTGATTTTATTTACTCATCATGATGCTTTTACTTGATATACTTGGAGGGATTATCCATTTGTTTTTGCAAGACCCAGTTGGTGGAATTTTTTGGAGGAACAAGCCTAGCTTGAGATTCCATGGGACTTGAACCCCATACATTGGATGCCAAGGGCCCACATGCTAGATCATGAAGACAGGCCTTTGGAGGAAGAGAATACATCATGGAGGACCTAACTTAGCCCCTACCACCCAAACTTTCTTCCCAATAAGGCCAAAACGTCAACCTTGAGGGATTGATGTCATAGTGGGGCTAGGGTTTGGTGGAGGTTGAGGACACTTGGAATTTTTTGGATGAAAGAGCCCATGGATCATCGATGAAATGGCTTGTATCAAAGACACTTGGCCTTTGGAGGCTTAGCTCACCCATATTCAACTCAACGACTTGACTTAAATGTTAGGATATTTAGACACTTAGGAGTTAGTAAGATCTACTTGGTCTAATGTGTCGTTAGGTAAAAGTGTGTTTCTTTAGTATGCATTAGTATGCATTCATAGTTAGGAAATCTAACGATCACAATATGTTACCGACATAGAGTGATTTGACGATTCATACTCTCCTCAATATTAACATCCATTGATATGTGGCTCAACACCTGATTGGTCCATGATCTCTATTTAAAGATAATGGAGGGTCATTTGTCGATGATTGATTGTGAGAAAATATTTTGTAAAATCTCTATGTAATATTTTTCTTTTGCATTAATAAACTGCTCCAAGTGGTCGCGTTAGCTGGGGCCATGGATGTTTCCCCATAGGGGTTTTACCACATCAATACATCAGTGTTGATCTTTGATATGGTTGTGTGAGTGGTTACTAAACGTTTTTTTCCTCTATTGGAATACCTGTGTTATCGAACATGGTATCAGAGCCTGTTTGAAGACCCGCTCCTATTGTAGATCAAGATCGTGAAGCCAAGTTGCATCATCTCCATTTTTTTTCATTTTCATACATTTATGGGCTGAGAGGACTGTTCAACTACGTTCGGAGCACTCATTTCAGTTAGGAACACTTTTCGTTTCACTCGAAAAAGTTTATGTTTTCCCAAGATACGGCCATTTCAGTCAGATACGGAGGTATAAAGCCTGAATACGATTTTTTATTTATTTTTGCAAAGTATTATTTTGGTTTTATTTCATTCTTGTATTATTTGTTTCTGGGTTTCTACTCTTATAGATCTGCATATTCTCTTTTCCCTGTGCCCTGTGCAATCTTGGAAAATCAGAAAAATATAGGAAAAGGTGCATCTTCTAGGTAAGATAATCGAGATCTAACCCTTGTTGTCATCGAGAAGCGGAATTTTTTTCTTGTGTGAAAAGAGTTTTTTTTTAGCATGCTCTCCAAGGTCGTCTTCAACAACAACAAAAAACACCCCCAATCCTCTTGAGAAGAAATACAGTATTGAATATGTGTTTGGTAAACTCAATATTATTCAAGCAAAACAGTTAGAAAATGAAGTATTGGACTTAAGTCCAAGTGATTTTTCTTGCCTTGGATACTATCTATCAAAGTTTAAAACACTCAAAAATTTGTGTGAAGAATGTGCGATAAAAATGGAGGAAGAGCGTTGGATCTATATTATTCTTTCTAATCTAGGTAGTGCATATTTTTTGTTTGTATCTACATGTTATGCCATGAGAGAGTCTCTAGGGAAAGCTTATCAAAAACCCACTCTTGAGTCATTTTGTGTTTCTTTGATTAGAGAGGAAGATAATCTTGTACAACTTGGAGTGATCAACACTGCAGGTACCTTCAACAAAGCCTTATTTTCTCAGCAGAAAGATAAACCCAAGTATCCCAAGAAGCAATGTCCTCGCTACAATAACAAGAAAAATAAGGGTCCCAAACCCGCTTAGACAACTTCAACTCCTCATGGTGACAAAGGAGAAAAACATAAAAATAAGAAGACTGAAAAACATTCCAAATTTTGTGATAAAGATGGTCATAATGAGTCCAAATGTTTCAAGAAGACAACAGCTTTAGAAGCAGTGATGAAGAAACAAAACATCAGTATTGATTCTATTTCTTCTTCTTCTTCTCATGGTCATGCACTTTCTGCTTTTGGTTTCTCCTTCAATACAACTTCTACTTCTTCTTCTAATGAGTGGCTTATTGATTCTAGAGAATCTTATCATATGGCTAAGGATAAAGACATATTTTCTTCTCTAAATGAATGTAACACCAAGAAAATATTTGTTGGTGATGATAGATCTCTTAGTGTTGTAGGATCTAGAATAGTTCAAGTAGATAATGGTCATTTTCAATGATGTATTATGTGTTCCAAGTCTTTCTTGTAACCTTCTATCAGTATATCAAATCACTCATTCAGGTGAAGGTAAAACCATAGAGTTTTCACCTCACCAAGTTGTAATAAAGGATCTAAAATATCCTAAGTGTGTTCTAGCAACTGGAATTGTTGATGATATTACCAGGTTTTATAAGTTTGGAAACTTTGGGTCATCATCTTTTTCATCAGTTTTTGTTTCTCATAGCGATGACTTGAACAAACTTTGGCATGAGCGGTTTGGTCATCTAAACTATCACTCATTGCAGCAACTATGTAATCAACAGATGGTGACTAGTCTTCCTCTTGTTTCATGTAGAGATGGTGTTTTTGTCGGTTGTGTTCTCGACAAACATATGTTACACATCAAAATTACTCAGCTGGATAAGTGTCGCATGTTCCCCACAATTGTCGTAAGTGTCGCATCTTCCTTACAACTTTCGCAAGTGTCGCAAGTTGGTTACAAGTGTCGCAAATGATGTTCAGACATACTTCCATGACAAACGACACTAAGGAGACACTTATAACATCTCATATGCTTGATTTGAACCATGAGACACTTATAACATCTCATATGCTTGATTTGAAAGAGGAGAATTGGTTCATCAAGTCAAACAACTCTTGACACCGAAAGAGAGCCCCCAAACAAAGTGTTTTGAAGGAGGAGCGCCTCCATCTTCTGCTAGCCCTAGAAGCTGCTACTCTCCCTATAAGGCTTTGGAGCTATAACACTCCCCACCAAGGAGCTGCTTGCTCATCTTGAGTGTTGGCGCCCCTATGCTTACTGTGGAGCTACAACGCCTGCTGCCCCTTCTAAGGAGAGTTGCCTAACTGAGGCTTAGTTGGGTTGAGGAGAATAAGGGGGAGGATCTTTCAAGATTAGGTGGAAATTGTGTTCAAATTCTTGGTTTATCAAGATATCCCTGATCTAAGGAGAAAGTTTCCAACTTGTTCTAAAGATAATCAAGAGGTTAAGCTCTTAACTCTATATATAAATGTGCTCTATGATGGTGGAAAGGGGAAGAACTCAAGATATGAAACTTATGAACTTTGAGCAAACTCACAGTCAGCCAAAAGGACAAAGGATCAAAGAAGTCGTTGTTATCCGTTGGGAGCTTTGTGCAAGGGTTAGACGAAGAGGACTTGACGCCGCTGTCGCATTCGCATCTACTTATCAGGTATTGTCAGCTGCTTTTTTCATCAATATGACATGCTTGGCCTGTTTCTTTCTAGTTTATGCTCCAATGTCACATGGAACTTACTTCATTTATTGATAGATCCATTTTCAAGCTAATATCATTAGAGTAGGAGTGGTCGTGATTCTGCTTTGTCCACGTAACTCTCAAACAGGGAGCAAAGGATTGAGCTAACCTGCTGCAAGTGTGGACAAACCGGAGCAAAAGGTACTTTTGTTATATTTCTTTCTCATGTGTTATTTTAGATAGATTTGAAAGGATGTCATTGTCCATGTTAAGCATTTTCTGCCTAGAGTTAAGGTCAATTTTAGAGGCACCACCCTCATTCAATAAGCAGAGATTTTCCTACAACAAACCTGGCTAATCTAATGGGGAGATAGGCCTCAAATCAAACTTTGTTTTGATTTTCTCCTTATTGACCTTTTTCTATCCCTTGATTATTTCAAACTTCGTTCACTCCTCTTTTGATTGGTTTCATGAGCTGATTGGCTCTTGGTCCCATTGTACTGCAAAGATAATTGTCGTAATTTGAATTTCAATTCTTGGAATTTTTTGACATTTTTGGGAATTTTTGAACCTGGTGCCCCTTTCCCTGTGTTAACAGAGCACCAAATCTCCTAATAGATTTTCACATAGTGCTATAATGCTCCTTTCCTGTGGAAATAGAGCGCCAGCCTCTTTTTGGCCCAAAAACCCTCCAGAACTGCCTTTTTCAAGGTTTGCCTCTGTGTCTCTTTTGCTGAGTGACCTAGTGAGCCAATGTTTCTTCCCTTTTAGTCTTGACATCTGTCTTTTTTGAAGAATAAACACCTTGTTAATTGGATCTTGCAGCCTTATTCACCTTTTTCATTGAGTTTTCCCTGTTGAGTGAAGTTTGAAACCCATGCACTGTTTTTCTCTCCTCATCAGCTGAGTAAAGACCCTGGTGAAGGTCATCAAAGGCCTACAAACCTCTTCATCTCAATTTCAGTCAAGGTCATTGTTCTTCAACTTTTTATTTTGTGTGTGAAGTTTGTTTTTCTTTTCTTTGATTGTCTCTTTTCTTTCGCTTTTCATTTTGATTGCTACGAACGGTGTATTGTTTGTGTGACTTTTGCTTGTGCTAGTTTGGTTCACATTCATATAAGAAAGGTAATTAGCAAGACGAGCATTGTTTTGTATTGATCATCACTCATACGCAAACAATAAAAGACATATTTATGATTGATTGTGCATATTAGAAGGCATTTAAAAGTTTTTGCATTACATCAAGATTTGATTGAGAAAAAGAATCGTTTGAGGGCATTCCTTATTTGTGCTTGATTAGTGAAAAGAACTCTCTCTCTCCCTTAGCTAGATGTTCATCGAGAGGAAATGACTACTTATCATGTTCGATGCATTCTTTGGGTCTGAGTCATAATTCCATTTGTTTCACTTCCATGCACCCCTTTGCGTAAAGAACAGCCATAAAAATCAACGCTAATTAAAAGTTATCTAGAACTTTTTCTTTTCTAGGATCCTCCA